>CAMRHE010001521.1:0-82284 GCA_947044405.1 Leptodactylus fallax | reverse complement strand
AATCTGAGGGTCCAGGGTTCAAGTCCCTGTTCAGGCGTAGTCTTGTTTTTTCAAATTATCTCTCATTCAGCTATGTATCAGGTTGATCTTAATGCGAACAGAAGATTTTGACATTTATTGTTGGATTTTCTGGATATTTTCTTAATGCCAAACCTGTAATTGTACATTCTAATCATGTCATGATTCCTTAAATATTAGCACCCTAGATGATCTATGAGGGAAAGAAGAATGGACACTTTACATATCTTTGAATGACCCATGAAACCCTAATTTAACAAACTCTCTTAAAGGAGATATATTCATATGTAAATTATCCCCGGTTTTGAGTCCAGCGCTTTCTTTTCTAGAGCCTGGATAGCTCAGTCGGTAGAGCATCAGACTTTTAATCTGAGGGTCCAGGGTTCAAGTCCCTGTTCAGGCGTAGTCTTGTTTTTTCAAATTATCTCTCATTCAGCTACGTATCAGGTTGATCTTAATGCTAACAGAAGATTTTGACATTTATTGTTGAATTTTCTGGATTTTTGCTTAATGCCAAACCTGTAATTGTACAATCTATTCATGTCATGATTAGTTAAATATTAGCACCCAGGATGATCTATGAGGGAAAGAAGAATGGACACTTTACATATCTTTGAATGACCCATGAAACCCTAATTTAACAAACTCTCTTAAAGGAGATATATTCATATGTAAATTATCCCCGGTTTTGAGTCCAGCGCTTTCTTTTCTAGAGCCTGGATAGCTCAGTCGGTAGAGCATCAGACTTTTAATCTGAGGGTCCAGGGTTCAAGTCCCTGTTCAGGCGTAGTCTTGTTTTTTCAAATTATCTCTCATTCAGCTACGTATCAGGTTGATCTTAATGCTAACAGAAGATTTTGACATTTATTGTTGAATTTTCTGGATTTTTGCTTAATGCCAAACCTGTAATTGTACAATCTATTCATGTCATGATTAGTTAAATATTAGCACCCAGGATGATCTATGAGGGAAAGAAGAATGGACACTTTACATATCTTTGAATGACCCATGAAACCCTAATTTAACAAACTCTCTTAAAGGAGATATATTCATATGTAAATTATCCCCGGTTTTGAGTCCAGCGCTTTCTTTTCTAGAGCCTGGATAGCTCAGTCGGTAGAGCATCAGACTTTTAATCTGAGGGTCCAGGGTTCAAGTCCCTGTTCAGGCGTAGTCTTGTTTTTTCAAATTATCTCTCATTCAGCTACGTATCAGGTTGATCTTAATGCTAACAGAAGATTTTGACATTTATTGTTGAATTTTCTGGATTTTTGCTTAATGCCAAACCTGTAATTGTACAATCTATTCATGTCATGATTAGTTAAATATTAGCACCCAGGATGATCTATGAGGGAAAGAAGAATGGACACTTTACATATCTTTGAATGACCCATGAAACCCTAATTTAACAAACTCTCTTAAAGGAGATATATTCATATGTAAATTATCCCCGGTTTTGAGTCCAGCGCTTTCTTTTCTAGAGCCTGGATAGCTCAGTCGGTAGAGCATCAGACTTTTAATCTGAGGGTCCAGGGTTCAAGTCCCTGTTCAGGCGTAGTCTTGTTTTTTCAAATTATCTCTCATTCAGCTACGTATCAGGTTGATCTTAATGCTAACAGAAGATTTTGACATTTATTGTTGGATTTTCTGGATATTTTCTTAATGCCAAACCTGTAATTGTACATTCTAATCATGTCATGATTCCTTAAATATTAGCACCCTAGATGATCTCTGAGGGAAAGAAGAATGGACACTTTACATATCTTTGAATGACCCATGAAACCCTAATTTAACAAACTCTCTTAAAGGAGATATATTCATATGTAAATTATCCCCGGTTTTGAGTCCAGCGCTTTCTTTTCTAGAGCCTGGATAGCTCAGTCGGTAGAGCATCAGACTTTTAATCTGAGGGTCCAGGGTTCAAGTCCCTGTTCAGGCGTAGTCTTGTTTTTTCAAATTATCTCTCATTCAGCTACGTATCAGGTTGATCTTAATGCTAACAGAAGATTTTGACATTTATTGTTGAATTTTCTGGATTTTTGCTTAATGCCAAACCTGTAATTGTACAATCTATTCATGTCATGATTAGTTAAATATTAGCACCCAGGATGATCTATGAGGGAAAGAAGAATGGACACTTTACATATCTTTGAATGACCCATGAAACCCTAATTTAACAAACTCTCTTAAAGGAGATATATTCATATGTAAATTATCCCCGGTTTTGAGTCCAGCGCTTTCTTTTCTAGAGCCTGGATAGCTCAGTCGGTAGAGCATCAGACTTTTAATCTGAGGGTCCAGGGTTCAAGTCCCTGTTCAGGCGTAGTCTTGTTTTTTCAAATTATCTCTCATTCAGCTATGTATCAGGTTGATCTTAATGTGAACAGAAGATTTTGACATTTATTGTTGGATTTTCTGGATATTTTCTTAATGCCAAACCTGTAATTGTACATTCTAATCATGTCATGATTCCTTAAATATTAGCACCCTAGATGATCTCTGAGGGAAAGAAGAATGGACACTTTACATATCTTTGAATGACCCATGAAACCCACAAACCCGCCTTTTTTTTGCCCCCCTTTTTTTTTTCTGCTTCTCCCTCGGTGGCCTTTTTTTTTGGGGGCCCGGGTTCCCCCCTTTTCCGGCGTTTTTTTTTTTCTTTCTCCGGGGGGGGCCCCTGTTTTTTTTTTTTTTTTTTTGTTTTTTTTTTTTTTATTTTTGCCCCCCGGGTGGTTTTTGGGGGGGTGGCCTTTCTTCTTCACCCTAATTTAACAAACTCTCTTAAAGGAGATATATTCATATGTAAATTATCCCCGGTTTTGAGTCCAGCGCCTTCTTTTCTAGAGCCTGGATAGCTCAGTCGGTAGAGCATCAGACTTTTAATCTGAGGGTCCAGGGTTCAAGTCCCTGTTCAGGCGTAGTCTTGTTTTTTCAAATTATCTCTCATTCAGCTACGTATCAGGTTGATCTTAATGCTAACAGAAGATTTTGACATTTATTGTTGAATTTTCTGGATTTTTGCTTAATGCCAAACCTGTAATTGTACAATCTATTCATGTCATGATTAGTTAAATATTAGCACCCAGGATGATCTATGAGGGAAAGAAGAATGGACACTTTACATATCTTTGAATGACCCATGAAACCCTAATTTAACAAACTCTCTTAAAGGAGATATATTCATATGTAAATTATCCCCGGTTTTGAGTCCAGCGCTTTCTTTTCTAGAGCCTGGATAGCTCAGTCGGTAGAGCATCAGACTTTTAATCTGAGGGTCCAGGGTTCAAGTCCCTGTTCAGGCGTAGTCTTGTTTTTTCAAATTATCTCTCATTCAGCTATGTATCAGGTTGATCTTAATGCTAACAGAAGATTTTGACATTTATTGTTGGATTTTCTGGATATTTTGCTTAATGCCAAACCTGTAATTGTACATTCTAATCATGTCATGATTCCTTAAATATTAGCACCCTAGATGATCTATGAGGGAAAGAAGAATGGACACTTTACATATCTTTGAATGACCCATGAAACCCTAATTTAACAAACTCTCTTAAAGGAGATATATTCATATGTAAATTATCCCCGGTTTTGAGTCCAGCCCGCTTTCTTTTCTAGAGCCTGGATAGCTCAGTCGGTAGAGCATCAGACTTTTAATCTGAGGGTCCAGGGTTCAAGTCCCTGTTCAGGCGTAGTCTTGTTTTTTCAAATTATCTCTCATTCAGCTACGTATCAGGTTGATCTTAATGCTAACAGAAGATTTTGACATTTATTGTTGAATTTTCTGGATTTTTTCTTAATGCCAAACCTGTAATTGTACATTCTAATCATGTCATGATTCCTTAAATATTAGCACCCTAGATGATCTCTGAGGGAAAGAAGAATGGACACTTTACATATCTTTGAATGACCCATGAAACCCTAATTTAACAAACTCTCTTAAAGGAGATATATTCATATGTAAATTATCCCCGGTTTTGAGTCCAGCGCTTTCTTTTCTAGAGCCTGGATAGCTCAGTCGGTAGAGCATCAGACTTTTAATCTGAGGGTCCAGGGTTCAAGTCCCTGTTCAGGCGTAGTCTTGTTTTTTCAAATTATCTCTCATTCAGCTACGTATCAGGTTGATCTTAATGCTAACAGAAGATTTTGACATTTATTGTTGAATTTTCTGGATTTTTGCTTAATGCCAAACCTGTAATTGTACAATCTATTCATGTCATGCGATTCCGTTAAATATTAGCCCCCCCAAAAAATTTTTAAGGGGAAAGAAGAATGGACACTTTACATATCTTTGAATCACCCATGAAACCCTAATTTAACAAACTCTCTTAAAGGAGATATATTCATATGTAAATTATCCCCGGTTTTGAGTCCAGCGCTTTCTTTTCTAGAGCCTGGATGCTCAGTCGGTAGAGCATCAGACTTTTAATCTGAGGGTCCAGGGTTCAAGTCCCTGTTCAGGCGTAGTCTTGTTTTTCAAATTATCTCTCATTCAGCTATGTATCAGGTTGATCTTAATGCTAACAGAAGATTTTGACATTTATTGTTTGATTTTCTGGATTTTTGCTTAATGCCAAACCTGTAATTGTACAATCTATTCATGTCATGATTTTTATTTTTTGGCCCCCGGGTGGTTTTTTGGGGGGAGAAGAATGGACACTTTACTTATATGGCTTTGAATGACCCATGAAACCCTAATTTAACAAACTCTCTTAAAGGAGATATATTCATATGTAAATTATCCCCGGTTTTGAGTCCAGCGCTTTCTTTTCTAGAGCCTGGATAGCTCAGTCGGTAGAGCATCAGACTTTTAATCTGAGGGTCCAGGGTTCAAGTCCCTGTTCAGGCGTAGTCTTGTTTTTTCAAATTATCTCTCATTCAGCTACGTATCAGGTTGATCTTAATGCTAACAGAAGATTTTGACATTTATTGTTGAATTTTCTGGATTTTTGCTTAATGCCAAACCTGTAATTGTACATTCTAATCATGTCATGATTCCTTAAATATTAGCACCCAGGATGATCTATGAGGGAAAGAAGAATGGACACTTTACATATCTTTGAATGACCCATGAAACCCTAATTTAACAAACTCTCTTAAAGGAGATATATTCATATGTAAATTATCCCCGGTTTTGAGTCCAGCGCTTTCTTTTCTAGAGCCTGGATAGCTCAGTCGGTAGAGCATCAGACTTTTAATCTGAGGGTCCAGGGTTCAAGTCCCTGTTCAGGCGTAGTCTTGTTTTTTTCAAATTATCTCTCATTCAGCTACGTATCAGGTTGATCTTAATGCTAACAGAAGATTTTGACATTTATTGTTGAATTTTCTGGATTTTTGCTTAATGCCAAACCTGTAATTGTACAATCTATTCATGTCATGATTCGTTAAATATTAGCACCCAGGATGATCTATGAGGGAAAGAAGAATGGACACTTTACATATCTTTGAATGACCCATGAAACCCTAATTTAACAAACTCTCTTAAAGGAGATATATTCATATGTAAATTATCCCCGGTTTTGAGTCCAGCCCTTCTTTTCTGAAACTCAGTCGGTAGAGCATCAGACTTTTAATCTGAGGGTCCAGGGTTCAAGTCCCTGTTCAGGCGTAGTCTTGTTTTTTCAAATTATCTCTCATTCAGCTATGTATTAGGTTGATCTTAATGCTAACAGAAGATTTTGACATTTATTGTTGAATTTTCTGGATTTTTGCTTAATGCCAAACCTGTAATTGTACAATCTAATCATGTCATGATTCCTTAAATATTAGCACCCAGGATGATCTCTGAGGGAAAGAAGAATGGACACTTTACATATCTTTGAATGACAAAAAAACCAAAAAAACCTCTGGAACCCATGAAACCCCGGTTTTCTCGGTTTAATTTAATTTAACATAACTCTAATTTAGCACTTGTTCACGGGGGGAAGGAGAAAGGAAACTTTACATTTTTTTGAAAGGCCCAAGAAACCCTAATTTAACAAACTCTCTTAAAGGAGATATATTCATATGTAAATTATCCCCGGTTTTGAGTCCAGCGCTTTTTTTTCTAGAGCCTGGATAGCTCAGTCGGTAGAGCATCAGACTTTTAATCTGAGGGTCCAGGGTTCAAGTCCCTGTTCAGGCGTAGTCTTGTTTTTTCAAATTATCTCTCATTCAGCTACGTATCAGGTTGATCTTAATGCGAACAGAAGATTTTGACATTTATTGTTGGATTTTCTGGATATTTTCTTAATGCCAAACCTGTAATTGTACATTCTAATCATGTCATGATTCCTTAAATATTAGCACCCTAGATGATCTCTGAGGGAAAGAAGAATGGACACTTTACATATCTTTGAATGACCCATGAAACCCTAATTTAACAAACTCTCTTAAAGGAGATATATTCATATGTAAATTATCCCCGGTTTTGAGTCCAGCGCTTTCTTTTCTAGAGCCTGGATAGCTCAGTCGGTAGAGCATCAGACTTTTAATCTGAGGGTCCAGGGTTCAAGTCCCTGTTCAGGCGTAGTCTTGTTTTTTCAAATTATCTCTCATTCAGCTACGTATCAGGTTGATCTTAATGCTAACAGAAGATTTTGACATTTATTGTTGAATTTTCTGGATTTTTGCTTAATGCCAAACCTGTAATTGTACAATCTATTCATGTCATGATTAGTTAAATATTAGCACCCAGGATGATCTATGAGGGAAAGAAGAATGGACACTTTACATATCTTTGAATGACCCATGAAACCCTAATTTAACAAACTCTCTTAAAGGAGATATATTCATATGTAAATTATCCCCGGTTTTGAGTCCAGCGCTTTCTTTTCTAGAGCCTGGATAGCTCAGTCGGTAGAGCATCAGACTTTTAATCTGAGGGTCCAGGGTTCAAGTCCCTGTTCAGGCGTAGTCTTGTTTTTTCAAATTATCTCTCATTCAGCTATGTATCAGGTTGATCTTAATGCGAACAGAAGATTTTGACATTTATTGTTGGATTTTCTGGATTTTTTCTTAATGCCAAACCTGTAATTGTACATTCTAATCATGTCATGATTCCTTAAATATTAGCACCCTAGGATGATCTCTGAGGGAAAGAAGAATGGACACTTTACATATCTTTGAATGACCCATGAAACCCTAATTTAACAAACTCTCTTAAAGGAGATATATTCATATGTAAATTATCCCCGGTTTTGAGTCCAGCGCTTTCTTTTCTAGAGCCTGGATAGCTCAGTCGGTAGAGCATCAGACTTTTAATCTGAGGGTCCAGGGTTCAAGTCCCTGTTCAGGCGTAGTCTTGTTTTTTCAAATTATCTCTCATTCAGCTACGTATCAGGTTGATCTTATCTAACAGAAGATTTTGACATTTATTGTTGAATTTTCTGGATTTTTGCTTAATGCCAAACCTGTAATTGTACAATTCTAATCATGTCATGATTCGCTTAAATATTAGCACCCTAGATGATCTGATCTATGAGGGAAAGAAGAATGGACACTTTACATATCTTTGAATGACCCATGAAACCCTAATTTAACAAACTCTCTTAAAGGAGATATATTCATATGTAAATTATCCCCGGTTTTGAGTCCAGCGCTTTCTTTT
The DNA here is from genome assembly GCA_947044405.1 of Leptodactylus fallax. Taxonomy (NCBI): domain Eukaryota; kingdom Metazoa; phylum Chordata; class Amphibia; order Anura; family Leptodactylidae; genus Leptodactylus; species Leptodactylus fallax. The sequence continues at coordinate 74,681 of CAMRHE010001521.1, read as the reverse complement.
CTAGAGCCTGGATAGCTCAGTCGGTAGAGCATCAGACTTTTAATCTGAGGGTCCAGGGTTCAAGTCCCTGTTCAGGCGTAGTCTTGTTTTTTCAAATTATCTCTCATTCAGCTACGTATCAGGTTGATCTTAATGCTAACAGAAGATTTTGACATTTATTGTTGAATTTTCTGGATTTTTGCTTAATGCCAAACCTGTAATTGTACAATCTATTCATGTCATGATTAGTTAAATATTAGCACCCAGGATGATCTATGAGGGAAAGAAGAATGGACACTTTACATATCTTTGAATGACCCATGAAACCCTAATTTAACAAACTCTCTTAAAGGAGATATATTCATATGTAAATTATCCCCGGTTTTGAGTCCAGCGCTTTCTTTTCTAGAGCCTGGATAGCTCAGTCGGTAGAGCATCAGACTTTTAATCTGAGGGTCCAGGGTTCAAGTCCCTGTTCAGGCGTAGTCTTGTTTTTTCAAATTATCTCTCATTCAGCTACGTATCAGGTTGATCTTATTGACAGAAGATTTTGACATTTATTGTTGGATTTTCTGGATATTTTGCTTAATGCCAAACCTGTAATTGTACATTCTAATCATGTCATGATTCCTTAAATATTAGCACCCAGGATGATCTATGAGGGAAAGAAGAATGGACACTTTACATATCTTTGAATGACCCATGAAACCCTAATTTAACAAACTCTCTTAAAGGAGATATATTCATATGTAAATTATCCCCGGTTTTGAGTCCAGCGCTTTCTTTTCTAGAGCCTGGATAGCTCAGTCGGTAGAGCATCAGACTTTTAATCTGAGGGTCCAGGGTTCAAGTCCCTGTTCAGGCGTAGTCTTGTTTTTTCAAATTATCTCTCATTCAGCTACGTATCAGGTTGATCTTAATGCTAACAGAAGATTTTGACATTTATTGTTGAATTTTCTGGATTTTCTGGACTTAATGCCAAACCTGTAATTGTACAATCTATTCATGTCATGATTAGTTAAATATTAGCACCCTAGGATGATCTATGAGGGAAAGAAGAATGGACACTTTACATATCTTTGAATGACCCATGAAACCCTAATTTAACAAACTCTCTTAAAGGAGATATATTCATATGTAAATTATCCCCGGTTTTGAGTCCAGCGCTTTCTTTTCTAGAGCCTGGATAGCTCAGTCGGTAGAGCATCAGACTTTTAATCTGAGGGTCCAGGGTTCAAGTCCCTGTTCAGGCGTAGTCTTGTTTTTTCAAATTATCTCTCATTCAGCTACGTATCAGGTTGATCTTAATGCTAACAGAAGATTTTGACATTTATTGTTGAATTTTCTGGATTTTTGCTTAATGCCAAACCTGTAATTGTACATTCTATTCATGTCATGATTCCTTAGTTAAATATTAGCACCCCAGATGATCTCTGAGGGAAAGAAGAATGGACACTTTACATATCTTTGAATGACCCATGAAACCCTAATTTAACAAACTCTCTTAAAGGAGATATATTCATATGTAAATTATCCCCGGTTTTGAGTCCAGCGCTTTCTTTTCTAGAGCCTGGATAGCTCAGTCGGTAGAGCATCAGACTTTTAATCTGAGGGTCCAGGGTTCAAGTCCCTGTTCAGGCGTAGTCTTGTTTTTTCAAATTATCTCTCATTCAGCTACGTATCAGGTTGATCTTAATGCTAACAGAAGATTTTGACATTTATTGTTGAATTTTCTGGATTTTTGCTTAATGCCAAACCTGTAATTGTACAATCTATTCATGTCATGATTAGTTAAATATTAGCACCCAGGATGATCTATGAGGGAAAGAAGAATGGACACTTTACATATCTTTGAATGACCCATGAAACCCTAATTTAACAAACTCTCTTAAAGGAGATATATTCATATGTAAATTATCCCCGGTTTTGAGTCCAGCGCTTTCTTTTCTAGAGCCTGGATAGCTCAGTCGGTAGAGCATCAGACTTTTAATCTGAGGGTCCAGGGTTCAAGTCCCTGTTCAGGGCGTAGTCTTGTTTTTCAAATTATCTCTCATTCAGCTATGTATCAGGTTGATCTTAATGTGTGTTTTGGTTTTTGCTAGCCAAACCTGTGGTTGCTTTTTTGTTGGTTTTCGGTTTTTCTTAAGCCAAACCTGAATTGTACATTCTAATCATGTCATGATTCCTTAAATATTAGCACCCGGATGATCTATGAGGGAAAGAAGAATGGACACTTTACATATCTTTGAATGACCCATGAAACCCTAATTTAACAAACTCTCTAAAGGAGATATATTCATATGTAAATATCCCCGGTTTGAGTCCAGCGCTCTTTCTAGAGCCTGGATAGCTCAGTCGGTAGAGCATCAGACTTTTAATCTGAGGGTCCAGGGTTCAAGTCCCTGTTCAGGCGTAGTCTTGTTTTTTCAAATTATCTCTCATTCAGCTACGTATCAGGTTGATCTTAATGCTAACAGAAGATTTTGACATTTATTGTTGAATTTTCTGGATTTTTGCTTAATGCCAAACCTGTAATTGTACAATCTAATCATGTCATGATTCCTTAAATATTAGCACCCAGGATGATCTATGAGGGAAAGAAGAATGGACACTTTACATATCTTTGAATGACCCATGAAACCCTAATTTAACAAACTCTCTTAAAGGAGATATATTCATATGTAAATTATCCCCGGTTTTGAGTCCAGCGCTTTCTTTGCTAGAGCCTGGATAGCTCAGTCGGTAGAGCATCAGACTTTTAATCTGAGGGTCCAGGGTTCAAGTCCCTGTTCAGGCGTAGTCTTGTTTTTTCAAATTATCTCTCATTCAGCTAGTATCAGGTTGATCTTAATGCTAACAGAAGATTTTGACATTTATTGTTGGATTTTCTGGATTTTTGCTTAATGCCAAACCTGTAATTGTACATTCTAATCATGTCATGATTCCTTAAATATTAGCACCCTAGAGGATGATCTATGAGGGAAAGAAGAATGGACACTTTACATATCTTTGAATGACCCATGAAACCCTAATTTAACAAACTCTCTTAAAGGAGATATATTCATATGTAAATTATCCCCGGTCCCGTTTGAGCCCAGCCGCTTTCTTTTCTAGAGCCTGGATAGCTCAGTCGGTAGAGCATCAGACTTTTAATCTGAGGGTCCAGGGTTCAAGTCCCTGTTCAGGCGTAGTCTTGTTTTTTCAAATTATCTCTCATTCAGCTACGTATCAGGTTGATCTTAATGCTAACAGAAGATTTTGACATTTATTGTTGAATTTTCTGGATTTTTGCTTAATGCCAAACCTGTAATTGTACAATCTATTCATGTCATGATTAGTTAAATATTAGCACCCAGGATGATCTATGAGGGAAAGAAGAATGGACACTTTACATATCTTTGAATGACCCATGAAACCCTAATTTAACAAACTCTCTTAAAGGAGATATATTCATATGTAAATTATCCCCGGTTTTGAGTCCAGCGCTTTCTTTTCTAGAGCCTGGATAGCTCAGTCGGTAGAGCATCAGACTTTTAATCTGAGGGTCCAGGGTTCAAGTCCCTGTTCAGGCGTAGTCTTGTTTTTTCAAATTATCTCTCATTCAGCTATGTATCAGGTTGATCTTAATGTGAACAGAAGATTTTGACATTTATTGTTGGATTTTCTGGATATTTTCTTAATGCCAAACCTGTAATTGTACATTCTAATCATGTCATGATTCCTTAAATATTAGCACCCTAGATGATCTCTGAGGGAAAGAAGAATGGACACTTTACATATCTTTGAATGACCCATGAAACCCTAATTTAACAAACTCTCTTAAAGGAGATATATTCATATGTAAATTATCCCCGGTTTTGAGTCCAGCGCTTTCTTTTCTAGAGCCTGGATAGCTCAGTCGGTAGAGCATCAGACTTTTAATCTGAGGGTCCAGGGTTCAAGTCCCTGTTCAGGCGTAGTCTTGTTTTTTCAAATTATCTCTCATTCAGCTACGTATCAGGTTGATCTTAATGCTAACAGAAGATTTTGACATTTATTGTTGAATTTTCTGGATTTTTGCTTAATGCCAAACCTGTAATTGTACAATCTATTCATGTCATGATTAGTTAAATATTAGCACCCAGGATGATCTATGAGGGAAAGAAGAATGGACACTTTACATATCTTTGAATGACCCATGAAACCCTAATTTAACAAACTCTCTTAAAGGAGATATATTCATATGTAAATTATCCCCGGTTTTGAGTCCAGCGCTTTCTTTTCTAGAGCCTGGATAGCTCAGTCGGTAGAGCATCAGACTTTTAATCTGAGGGTCCAGGGTTCAAGTCCCTGTTCAGGCGTAGTCTTGTTTTTTCAAATTATCTCTCATTCAGCTACGTATCAGGTTGATCTTAATGCTAACAGAAGATTTTGACATTTATTGTTGAATTTTCTGGATTTTTGCTTAATGCCAAACCTGTAATTGTACATTCTAATCATGTCATGATTCCTTAAATATTAGCACCCTGGATGATCTCTGAGGGAAAGAAGAATGGACACTTTACATATCTTTGAATGACCCATGAAACCCTAATTTAACAAACTCTCTTAAAGGAGATATATTCATATGTAAATTATCCCCGGTTTTGAGTCCAGCGCTTTCTTTTCTAGAGCCTGGATAGCTCAGTCGGTAGAGCATCAGACTTTTAATCTGAGGGTCCAGGGTTCAAGTCCCTGTTCAGGCGTAGTCTTGTTTTTTCAAATTATCTCTCATTCAGCTACGTATCAGGTTGATCTTAATGCTAACAGAAGATTTTGACATTTATTGTTGGATTTTCTGGATTTTTTCTTAATGCCAAACCTGTAATTGTACATTCTAATCATGTCATGATTCCTTAAATATTAGCACCCTAGATGATCTCTGAGGGAAAGAAGAATGGACACTTTACATATCTTTGAATGACCCATGAAACCCTAATTTAACAAACTCTCTTAAAGGAGATATATTCATATGTAAATTATCCCCGGTTTTGAGTCCAGCGCTTTCTTTTCTAGAGCCTGGATAGCTCAGTCGGTAGAGCATCAGACTTTTAATCTGAGGGTCCAGGGTTCAAGTCCCTGTTCAGGCGTAGTCTTGTTTTTTCAAATTATCTCTCATTCAGCTACGTATCAGGTTGATCTTAATGCTAACAGAAGATTTTGACATTTATTGTTGAATTTTCTGGATTTTTGCTTAATGCCAAACCTGTAATTGTACAATCTATTCATGTCATGATTAGTTAAATATTAGCACCCAGGATGATCTATGAGGGAAAGAAGAATGGACACTTTACATATCTTTGAATGACCCATGAAACCCTAATTTAACAAACTCTCTTAAAGGAGATATATTCATATGTAAATTATCCCCGGTTTTGAGTCCAGCGCTTTCTTTTCTAGAGCCTGGATAGCTCAGTCGGTAGAGCATCAGACTTTTAATCTGAGGGTCCAGGGTTCAAGTCCCTGTTCAGGCGTAGTCTTGTTTTTTCAAATTATCTCTCATTCAGCTATGTATCAGGTTGATCTTAATGTGAACAGAAGATTTTGACATTTATTGTTGGATTTTCTGGATATTTTCTTAATGCCAAACCTGTAATTGTACATTCTAATCATGTCATGATTCCTTAAATATTAGCACCCTAGATGATCTCTGAGGGAAAGAAGAATGGACACTTTACATATCTTTGAATGACCCATGAAACCCTAATTTAACAAACTCTCTTAAAGGAGATATATTCATATGTAAATTATCCCCGGTTTTGAGTCCAGCGCTTTCTTTTCTAGAGCCTGGATAGCTCAGTCGGTAGAGCATCAGACTTTTAATCTGAGGGTCCAGGGTTCAAGTCCCTGTTCAGGCGTAGTCTTGTTTTTTCAAATTATCTCTCATTCAGCTACGTATCAGGTTGATCTTAATGCTAACAGAAGATTTTGACATTTATTGTTGAATTTTCTGGATTTTTGCTTAATGCCAAACCTGTAATTGTACAATCTATTCATGTCATGATTAGTTAAATATTAGCACCCAGGATGATCTATGAGGGAAAGAAGAATGGACACTTTACATATCTTTGAATGACCCATGAAACCCTAATTTAACAAACTCTCTTAAAGGAGATATATTCATATGTAAATTATCCCCGGTTTTGAGTCCAGCGCTTTCTTTTCTAGAGCCTGGATAGCTCAGTCGGTAGAGCATCAGACTTTTAATCTGAGGGTCCAGGGTTCAAGTCCCTGTTCAGGCGTAGTCTTGTTTTTTCAAATTATCTCTCATTCAGCTATGTATCAGGTTGATCTTAATGCGAACAGAAGATTTTGACATTTATTGTTGGATTTTCTGGATATTTTCTTAATGCCAAACCTGTAATTGTACATTCTAATCATGTCATGATTCCTTAAATATTAGCACCCTAGATGATCTCTGAGGGAAAGAAGAATGGACACTTTACATATCTTTGAATGACCCATGAAACCCTAATTTAACAAACTCTCTTAAAGGAGATATATTCATATGTAAATTATCCCCGGTTTTGAGTCCAGCGCTTTCTTTTCTAGAGCCTGGATAGCTCAGTCGGTAGAGCATCAGACTTTTAATCTGAGGGTCCAGGGTTCAAGTCCCTGTTCAGGCGTAGTCTTGTTTTTTCAAATTATCTCTCATTCAGCTACGTATCAGGTTGATCTTAATGCTAACAGAAGATTTTGACATTTATTGTTGAATTTTCTGGATTTTTGCTTAATGCCAAACCTGTAATTGTACAATCTATTCATGTCATGATTACTTAAATATTAGCACCCAGGATGATCTATGAGGGAAAGAAGAATGGACACTTTACATATCTTTGAATGACCCATGAAACCCTAATTTAACAAACTCTCTTAAAGGAGATATATTCATATGTAAATTATCCCCGGTTTTGAGTCCAGCGCTTTCTTTTCTAGAGCCTGGATAGCTCAGTCGGTAGAGCATCAGACTTTTAATCTGAGGGTCCAGGGTTCAAGTCCCTGTTCAGGCGTAGTCTTGTTTTTTCAAATTATCTCTCATTCAGCTATGTATCAGGTTGATCTTAATGCTAACAGAAGATTTTGACATTTATTGTTGAATTTTCTGGATTTTTGCTTAATGCCAAACCTGTAATTGTACAATCTATTCATGTCATGATTACTTAAATATTAGCACCCAGGATGATCTATGAGGGAAAGAAGAATGGACACTTTACATATCTTTGAATGACCCATGAAACCCTAATTTAACAAACTCTCTTAAAGGAGATATATTCATATGTAAATTATCCCCGGTTTTGAGTCCAGCGCTTTCTTTTCTAGAGCCTGGATAGCTCAGTCGGTAGAGCATCAGACTTTTAATCTGAGGGTCCAGGGTTCAAGTCCCTGTTCAGGCGTAGTCTTGTTTTTTCAAATTATCTCTCATTCAGCTATGTATCAGGTTGATCTTAATGCGAACAGAAGATTTTGACATTTATTGTTGGATTTTCTGGATTTTTTCTTAATGCCAAACCTGTAATTGTACATTCTAATCATGTCATGATTCCTTAAATATTAGCACCCTAGATGATCTCTGAGGGAAAGAAGAATGGACACTTTACATATCTTTGAATGACCCATGAAACCCTAATTTAACAAACTCTCTTAAAGGAGATATATTCATATGTAAATTATCCCCGGTTTTGAGTCCAGCGCTTTCTTTTCTAGAGCCTGGATAGCTCAGTCGGTAGAGCATCAGACTTTTAATCTGAGGGTCCAGGGTTCAAGTCCCTGTTCAGGCGTAGTCTTGTTTTTTCAAATTATCTCTCATTCAGCTACGTATCAGGTTGATCTTAATGCTAACAGAAGATTTTGACATTTATTGTTGAATTTTCTGGATTTTTGCTTAATGCCAAACCTGTAATTGTACAATCTATTCATGTCATGATTAGTTAAATATTAGCACCCAGGATGATCTATGAGGGAAAGAAGAATGGACACTTTACATATCTTTGAATGACCCATGAAACCCTAATTTAACAAACTCTCTTAAAGGAGATATATTCATATGTAAATTATCCCCGGTTTTGAGTCCAGCGCTTTCTTTTCTAGAGCCTGGATAGCTCAGTCGGTAGAGCATCAGACTTTTAATCTGAGGGTCCAGGGTTCAAGTCCCTGTTCAGGCGTAGTCTTGTTTTTTCAAATTATCTCTCATTCAGCTATGTATCAGGTTGATCTTAATGTGAACAGAAGATTTTGACATTTATTGTTGGATTTTCTGGATATTTTCTTAATGCCAAACCTGTAATTGTACATTCTAATCATGTCATGATTCCTTAAATATTAGCACCCTAGATGATCTCTGAGGGAAAGAAGAATGGACACTTTACATATCTTTGAATGACCCATGAAACCCTAATTTAACAAACTCTCTTAAAGGAGATATATTCATATGTAAATTATCCCCGGTTTTGAGTCCAGCGCTTTCTTTTCTAGAGCCTGGATAGCTCAGTCGGTAGAGCATCAGACTTTTAATCTGAGGGTCCAGGGTTCAAGTCCCTGTTCAGGCGTAGTCTTGTTTTTTCAAATTATCTCTCATTCAGCTACGTATCAGGTTGATCTTAATGCTAACAGAAGATTTTGACATTTATTGTTGAATTTTCTGGATTTTTGCTTAATGCCAAACCTGTAATTGTACAATCTATTCATGTCATGATTACTTAAATATTAGCACCCTAGGATGATCTATGAGGGAAAGAAGAATGGACACTTTACATATCTTTGAATGACCCATGAAACCCTAATTTAACAAACTCTCTTAAAGGAGATATATTCATATGTAAATTATCCCCGGTTTTGAGTCCAGCGCTTTCTTTTCTAGAGCCTGGATAGCTCAGTCGGTAGAGCATCAGACTTTTAATCTGAGGGTCCAGGGTTCAAGTCCCTGTTCAGGCGTAGTCTTGTTTTTTCAAATTATCTCTCATTCAGCTACGTATCAGGTTGATCTTAATGCTAACAGAAGATTTTGACATTTATTGTTGAATTTTCTGGATTTTTGCTTAATGCCAAACCTGTAATTGTACAATCTATTCATGTCATGATTAGTTAAATATTAGCACCCAGGATGATCTATGAGGGAAAGAAGAATGGACACTTTACATATCTTTGAATGACCCATGAAACCCTAATTTAACAAACTCTCTTAAAGGAGATATATTCATATGTAAATTATCCCCGGTTTTGAGTCCAGCGCTTTCTTTTCTAGAGCCTGGATAGCTCAGTCGGTAGAGCATCAGACTTTTAATCTGAGGGTCCAGGGTTCAAGTCCCTGTTCAGGCGTAGTCTTGTTTTTTCAAATTATCTCTCATTCAGCTATGTATCAGGTTGATCTTAATGCTAACAGAAGATTTTGACATTTATTGTTGAATTTTCTGGATTTTTGCTTAATGCCAAACCTGTAATTGTACAATCTAATCATGTCATGATTCGTTAAATATTAGCACCCTAGATGATCTCTGAGGGAAAGAAGAATGGACACTTTACATATCTTTGAATGACCCATGAAACCCTAATTTAACAAACTCTCTTAAAGGAGATATATTCATATGTAAATTATCCCCGGTTTTGAGTCCAGCGCTTTCTTTTCTAGAGCCTGGATAGCTCAGTCGGTAGAGCATCAGACTTTTAATCTGAGGGTCCAGGGTTCAAGTCCCTGTTCAGGCGTAGTCTTGTTTTTTCAAATTATCTCTCATTCAGCTACGTATCAGGTTGATCTTAATGCTAACAGAAGATTTTGACATTTATTGTTGAATTTTCTGGATTTTTGCTTAATGCCAAACCTGTAATTGTACATTCTAATCATGTCATGATTCCTTAAATATTAGCACCCTGGATGATCTATGAGGGAAAGAAGAATGGACACTTTACATATCTTTGAATGACCCATGAAACCCTAATTTAACAAACTCTCTTAAAGGAGATATATTCATATGTAAATTATCCCCGGTTTTGAGTCCAGCGCTTTCTTTTCTAGAGCCTGGATAGCTCAGTCGGTAGAGCATCAGACTTTTAATCTGAGGGTCCAGGGTTCAAGTCCCTGTTCAGGCGTAGTCTTGTTTTTTCAAATTATCTCTCATTCAGCTACGTATCAGGTTGATCTTAATGCTAACAGAAGATTTTGACATTTATTGTTGAATTTTCTGGATTTTTGCTTAATGCCAAACCTGTAATTGTACAATCTATTCATGTCATGATTACTTAAATATTAGCACCCTAGGATGATCTATGAGGGAAAGAAGAATGGACACTTTACATATCTTTGAATGACCCATGAAACCCTAATTTAACAAACTCTCTTAAAGGAGATATATTCATATGTAAATTATCCCCGGTTTTGAGTCCAGCGCTTTCTTTTCTAGAGCCTGGATAGCTCAGTCGGTAGAGCATCAGACTTTTAATCTGAGGGTCCAGGGTTCAAGTCCCTGTTCAGGCGTAGTCTTGTTTTTTCAAATTATCTCTCATTCAGCTACGTATCAGGTTGATCTTAATGCTAACAGAAGATTTTGACATTTATTGTTGGATTTTCTGGATTTTTGCTTAATGCCAAACCTGTAATTGTACATTCTAATCATGTCATGATTCCTTAAATATTAGCACCCTAGATGATCTATGAGGGAAAGAAGAATGGACACTTTACATATCTTTGAATGACCCATGAAACCCTAATTTAACAAACTCTCTTAAAGGAGATATATTCATATGTAAATTATCCCCGGTTTTGAGTCCAGCGCTTTCTTTTCTAGAGCCTGGATAGCTCAGTCGGTAGAGCATCAGACTTTTAATCTGAGGGTCCAGGGTTCAAGTCCCTGTTCAGGCGTAGTCTTGTTTTTTCAAATTATCTCTCATTCAGCTACGTATCAGGTTGATCTTAATGCTAACAGAAGATTTTGACATTTATTGTTGAATTTTCTGGATTTTTGCTTAATGCCAAACCTGTAATTGTACAATCTATTCATGTCATGATTAGTTAAATATTAGCACCCAGGATGATCTATGAGGGAAAGAAGAATGGACACTTTACATATCTTTGAATGACCCATGAAACCCTAATTTAACAAACTCTCTTAAAGGAGATATATTCATATGTAAATTATCCCCGGTTTTGAGTCCAGCGCTTTCTTTTCTAGAGCCTGGATAGCTCAGTCGGTAGAGCATCAGACTTTTAATCTGAGGGTCCAGGGTTCAAGTCCCTGTTCAGGCGTAGTCTTGTTTTTTCAAATTATCTCTCATTCAGCTACGTATCAGGTTGATCTTAATGCTAACAGAAGATTTTGACATTTATTGTTGAATTTTCTGGATTTTTGCTTAATGCCAAACCTGTAATTGTACAATCTATTCATGTCATGATTAGTTAAATATTAGCACCCAGGATGATCTATGAGGGAAAGAAGAATGGACACTTTACATATCTTTGAATGACCCATGAAACCCTAATTTAACAAACTCTCTTAAAGGAGATATATTCATATGTAAATTATCCCCGGTTTTGAGTCCAGCGCTTTCTTTTCTAGAGCCTGGATAGCTCAGTCGGTAGAGCATCAGACTTTTAATCTGAGGGTCCAGGGTTCAAGTCCCTGTTCAGGCGTAGTCTTGTTTTTTCAAATTATCTCTCATTCAGCTACGTATCAGGTTGATCTTAATGCTAACAGAAGATTTTGACATTTATTGTTGGATTTTCTGGATTTTTTCTTAATGCCAAACCTGTAATTGTACATTCTAATCATGTCATGATTCCTTAAATATTAGCACCCTGGATGATCTCTGAGGGAAAGAAGAATGGACACTTTACATATCTTTGAATGACCCATGAAACCCTAATTTAACAAACTCTCTTAAAGGAGATATATTCATATGTAAATTATCCCCGGTTTTGAGTCCAGCGCTTTCTTTTCTAGAGCCTGGATAGCTCAGTCGGTAGAGCATCAGACTTTTAATCTGAGGGTCCAGGGTTCAAGTCCCTGTTCAGGCGTAGTCTTGTTTTTTCAAATTATCTCTCATTCAGCTACGTATCAGGTTGATCTTAATGCTAACAGAAGATTTTGACATTTATTGTTGAATTTTCTGGATTTTTGCTTAATGCCAAACCTGTAATTGTACAATCTATTCATGTCATGATTAGTTAAATATTAGCACCCAGGATGATCTATGAGGGAAAGAAGAATGGACACTTTACATATCTTTGAATGACCCATGAAACCCTAATTTAACAAACTCTCTTAAAGGAGATATATTCATATGTAAATTATCCCCGGTTTTGAGTCCAGCGCTTTCTTTTCTAGAGCCTGGATAGCTCAGTCGGTAGAGCATCAGACTTTTAATCTGAGGGTCCAGGGTTCAAGTCCCTGTTCAGGCGTAGTCTTGTTTTTTCAAATTATCTCTCATTCAGCTATGTATCAGGTTGATCTTAATGTGAACAGAAGATTTTGACATTTATTGTTGGATTTTCTGGATATTTTCTTAATGCCAAACCTGTAATTGTACATTCTAATCATGTCATGATTCCTTAAATATTAGCACCCTAGATGATCTCTGAGGGAAAGAAGAATGGACACTTTACATATCTTTGAATGACCCATGAAACCCTAATTTAACAAACTCTCTTAAAGGAGATATATTCATATGTAAATTATCCCCGGTTTTGAGTCCAGCGCTTTCTTTTCTAGAGCCTGGATAGCTCAGTCGGTAGAGCATCAGACTTTTAATCTGAGGGTCCAGGGTTCAAGTCCCTGTTCAGGCGTAGTCTTGTTTTTTCAAATTATCTCTCATTCAGCTACGTATCAGGTTGATCTTAATGCTAACAGAAGATTTTGACATTTATTGTTGAATTTTCTGGATTTTTGCTTAATGCCAAACCTGTAATTGTACAATCTATTCATGTCATGATTAGTTAAATATTAGCACCCAGGATGATCTATGAGGGAAAGAAGAATGGACACTTTACATATCTTTGAATGACCCATGAAACCCTAATTTAACAAACTCTCTTAAAGGAGATATATTCATATGTAAATTATCCCCGGTTTTGAGTCCAGCGCTTTCTTTTCTAGAGCCTGGATAGCTCAGTCGGTAGAGCATCAGACTTTTAATCTGAGGGTCCAGGGTTCAAGTCCCTGTTCAGGCGTAGTCTTGTTTTTTCAAATTATCTCTCATTCAGCTATGTATCAGGTTGATCTTAATGTGAACAGAAGATTTTGACATTTATTGTTGGATTTTCTGGATATTTTCTTAATGCCAAACCTGTAATTGTACATTCTAATCATGTCATGATTCCTTAAATATTAGCACCCTAGATGATCTCTGAGGGAAAGAAGAATGGACACTTTACATATCTTTGAATGACCCATGAAACCCTAATTTAACAAACTCTCTTAAAGGAGATATATTCATATGTAAATTATCCCCGGTTTTGAGTCCAGCGCTTTCTTTTCTAGAGCCTGGATAGCTCAGTCGGTAGAGCATCAGACTTTTAATCTGAGGGTCCAGGGTTCAAGTCCCTGTTCAGGCGTAGTCTTGTTTTTTCAAATTATCTCTCATTCAGCTACGTATCAGGTTGATCTTAATGCTAACAGAAGATTTTGACATTTATTGTTGAATTTTCTGGATTTTTGCTTAATGCCAAACCTGTAATTGTACAATCTATTCATGTCATGATTAGTTAAATATTAGCACCCAGGATGATCTATGAGGGAAAGAAGAATGGACACTTTACATATCTTTGAATGACCCATGAAACCCTAATTTAACAAACTCTCTTAAAGGAGATATATTCATATGTAAATTATCCCCGGTTTTGAGTCCAGCGCTTTCTTTTCTAGAGCCTGGATAGCTCAGTCGGTAGAGCATCAGACTTTTAATCTGAGGGTCCAGGGTTCAAGTCCCTGTTCAGGCGTAGTCTTGTTTTTTCAAATTATCTCTCATTCAGCTATGTATCAGGTTGATCTTAATGCGAACAGAAGATTTTGACATTTATTGTTGGATTTTCTGGATATTTTGCTTAATGCCAAACCTGTAATTGTACATTCTAATCATGTCATGATTCCTTAAATATTAGCACCCTAGATGATCTCTGAGGGAAAGAAGAATGGACACTTTACATATCTTTGAATGACCCATGAAACCCTAATTTAACAAACTCTCTTAAAGGAGATATATTCATATGTAAATTATCCCCGGTTTTGAGTCCAGCGCTTTCTTTTCTAGAGCCTGGATAGCTCAGTCGGTAGAGCATCAGACCTTTTAATCTGAGGGTCCAGGGTTCAAGTCCCTGTTCAGGCGTAGTCTTGTTTTTTCAAATTATCTCTCATTCAGCTACGTATCAGGTTGATCTTAATGCTAACAGAAGATTTTGACATTTATTGTTGAATTTTCTGGATTTTTGCTTAATGCCAAACCTGTAATTGTACAATCTATTCATGTCATGATTAGTTAAATATTAGCACCCAGGATGATCTATGAGGGAAAGAAGAATGGACACTTTACATATCTTTGAATGACCCATGAAACCCTAATTTAACAAACTCTCTTAAAGGAGATATATTCATATGTAAATTATCCCCGGTTTTGAGTCCAGCGCTTTCTTTTCTAGAGCCTGGATAGCTCAGTCGGTAGAGCATCAGACTTTTAATCTGAGGGTCCAGGGTTCAAGTCCCTGTTCAGGCGTAGTCTTGTTTTTTCAAATTATCTCTCATTCAGCTACGTATCAGGTTGATCTTAATGCTAACAGAAGATTTTGACATTTATTGTTGAATTTTCTGGATTTTTGCTTAATGCCAAACCTGTAATTGTACATTCTATTCATGTCATGATTCCTTAAATATTAGCACCCAGGATGATCTATGAGGGAAAGAAGAATGGACACTTTACATATCTTTGAATGACCCATGAAACCCTAATTTAACAAACTCTCTTAAAGGAGATATATTCATATGTAAATTATCCCCGGTTTTGAGTCCAGCGCTTTCTTTTCTAGAGCCTGGATGAGCTCAGTCGGTAGAGCATCAGACTTTTAATCTGAGGGTCCAGGGTTCAAGTCCCTGTTCAGGCGTAGTCTTGTTTTTTCAAATTATCTCTCATTCAGCTAGCGTATCAGGTTGATCTTAATGCTAACAGAAGATTTTGACATTTATTGTTGAATTTTCTGGATTTTTGCTTAATGCCAAACCTGTAATTGTACAATCTATTCATGTCATGATTAGTTAAATATTAGCACCCAGGATGATCTATGAGGGAAAGAAGAATGGACACTTTACATATCTTTGAATGACCCATGAAACCCTAATTTAACAAACTCTCTTAAAGGAGATATATTCATATGTAAATTATCCCCGGTTTTGAGTCCAGCGCTTTCTTTTCTAGAGCCTGGATAGCTCAGTCGGTAGAGCATCAGACTTTTAATCTGAGGGTCCAGGGTTCAAGTCCCTGTTCAGGCGTAGTCTTGTTTTTTCAAATTATCTCTCATTCAGCTATGTATCAGGTTGATCTTAATGTGAACAGAAGATTTTGACATTTATTGTTGGATTTTCTGGATATTTTCTTAATGCCAAACCTGTAATTGTACATTCTAATCATGTCATGATTCCTTAAATATTAGCACCCTAGATGATCTCTGAGGGAAAGAAGAATGGACACTTTACATATCTTTGAATGACCCATGAAACCCTAATTTAACAAACTCTCTTAAAGGAGATATATTCATATGTAAATTATCCCCGGTTTTGAGTCCAGCGCTTTCTTTTCTAGAGCCTGGATAGCTCAGTCGGTAGAGCATCAGACTTTTAATCTGAGGGTCCAGGGTTCAAGTCCCTGTTCAGGCGTAGTCTTGTTTTTTCAAATTATCTCTCATTCAGCTACGTATCAGGTTGATCTTAATGCTAACAGAAGATTTTGACATTTATTGTTGAATTTTCTGGATTTTTGCTTAATGCCAAACCTGTAATTGTACAATCTATTCATGTCATGATTAGTTAAATATTAGCACCCAGGATGATCTATGAGGGAAAGAAGAATGGACACTTTACATATCTTTGAATGACCCATGAAACCCTAATTTAACAAACTCTCTTAAAGGAGATATATTCATATGTAAATTATCCCCGGTTTTGAGTCCAGCGCTTTCTTTTCTAGAGCCTGGATAGCTCAGTCGGTAGAGCATCAGACTTTTAATCTGAGGGTCCAGGGTTCAAGTCCCTGTTCAGGCGTAGTCTTGTTTTTTCAAATTATCTCTCATTCAGCTATGTATCAGGTTGATCTTAATGCTAACAGAAGATTTTGACATTTATTGTTGGATTTTCTGGATTTTTGCTTAATGCCAAACCTGTAATTGTACATTCTAATCATGTCATGATTCCTTAAATATTAGCACCCAGGATGATCTATGAGGGAAAGAAGAATGGACACTTTACATATCTTTGAATGACCCATGAAACCCTAATTTAACAAACTCTCTTAAAGGAGATATATTCATATGTAAATTATCCCCGGTTTTGAGTCCAGCGCTTTCTTTTCTAGAGCCTGGATAGCTCAGTCGGTAGAGCATCAGACTTTTAATCTGAGGGTCCAGGGTTCAAGTCCCTGTTCAGGCGTAGTCTTGTTTTTTCAAATTATCTCTCATTCAGCTACGTATCAGGTTGATCTTAATGCTAACAGAAGATTTTGACATTTATTGTTGAATTTTCTGGATTTTTGCTTAATGCCAAACCTGTAATTGTACAATCTATTCATGTCATGATTAGTTAAATATTAGCACCCAGGATGATCTATGAGGGAAAGAAGAATGGACACTTTACATATCTTTGAATGACCCATGAAACCCTAATTTAACAAACTCTCTTAAAGGAGATATATTCATATGTAAATTATCCCCGGTTTTGAGTCCAGCGCTTTCTTTTCTAGAGCCTGGATAGCTCAGTCGGTAGAGCATCAGACTTTGGGGGGTTAATTTGGGGGTCCCGGGTTCAAGTCCCTGTTCAGGCGTGTCTTGTTTTTTCAAATTATCTCTCATTCAGCTACGTATCAGGTTGATCTTAATGCACAGAAGATTTTGACATTTATTGTTGGATTTTCTGGATTTTTGCTTAATGCCAAACCTGTAATTGTACAATCTATTCATGTCATGATTAGTTAAATATTAGCACCCAGGATGATCTATGAGGGAAAGAAGAATGGACACTTTACATATCTTTGAATGACCCATGAAACCCTAATTTAACAAACTCTCTTAAAGGAGATATATTCATATGTAAATTATCCCCGGTTTTGAGTCCAGCGCTTTCTTTTCTAGAGCCTGGATAGCTCAGTCGGTAGAGCATCAGACTTTTAATCTGAGGGTCCAGGGTTCAAGTCCCTGTTCAGGCGTAGTCTTGTTTTTTCAAATTATCTCTCATTCAGCTACGTATCAGGTTGATCTTAATGCTAACAGAAGATTTTGACATTTATTGTTGAATTTTCTGGATTTTTGCTTAATGCCAAACCTGTAATTGTACATTCTAATCATGTCATGATTCCTTAAATATTAGCACCCAGGATGATCTATGAGGGAAAGAAGAATGGACACTTTACATATCTTTGAATGACCCATGAAACCCTAATTTAACAAACTCTCTTAAAGGAGATATATTCATATGTAAATTATCCCCGGTTTTGAGTCCAGCGCTTTCTTTTCTAGAGCCTGGATAGCTCAGTCGGTAGAGCATCAGACTTTTAATCTGAGGGTCCAGGGTTCAAGTCCCTGTTCAGGCGTAGTCTTGTTTTTTCAAATTATCTCTCATTCAGCTACGTATCAGGTTGATCTTAATGCTAACAGAAGATTTTGACATTTATTGTTGAATTTTCTGGATTTTTGCTTAATGCCAAACCTGTAATTGTACAATCTATTCATGTCATGATTACTTAAATATTAGCACCCTAGGATGATCTATGAGGGAAAGAAGAATGGACACTTTACATATCTTTGAATGACCCATGAAACCCTAATTTAACAAACTCTCTTAAAGGAGATATATTCATATGTAAATTATCCCCGGTTTTGAGTCCAGCGCTTTCTTTTCTAGAGCCTGGATAGCTCAGTCGGTAGAGCATCAGACTTTTAATCTGAGGGTCCAGGGTTCAAGTCCCTGTTCAGGCGTAGTCTTGTTTTTTCAAATTATCTCTCATTCAGCTACGTATCAGGTTGATCTTAATGCTAACAGAAGATTTTGACATTTATTGTTGAATTTTCTGGATTTTTTCTTAATGCCAAACCTGTAATTGTACATTCTAATCATGTCATGATTCCTTAAATATTAGCACCCTAGGATGATCTCTGAGGGAAAGAAGAATGGACACTTTACATATCTTTGAATGACCCATGAAACCCTAATTTAACAAACTCTCTTAAAGGAGATATATTCATATGTAAATTATCCCCGGTTTTGAGTCCAGCGCTTTCTTTTCTAGAGCCTGGATAGCTCAGTCGGTAGAGCATCAGACTTTTAATCTGAGGGTCCAGGGTTCAAGTCCCTGTTCAGGCGTAGTCTTGTTTTTTCAAATTATCTCTCATTCAGCTACGTATCAGGTTGATCTTAATGCTAACAGAAG
Organism: Leptodactylus fallax; assembly: GCA_947044405.1. Taxonomy (NCBI): domain Eukaryota; kingdom Metazoa; phylum Chordata; class Amphibia; order Anura; family Leptodactylidae; genus Leptodactylus; species Leptodactylus fallax. The sequence goes on along the minus strand of CAMRHE010001521.1, from coordinate 56,075 downwards.
ATTTTGACATTTATTGTTGAATTTTCTGGATTTTTGCTTAATGCCAAACCTGTAATTGTACAATCTATTCATGTCATGATTACTTAAATATTAGCACCCAGGATGATCTATGAGGGAAAGAAGAATGGACACTTTACATATCTTTGAATGACCCATGAAACCCTAATTTAACAAACTCTCTTAAAGGAGATATATTCATATGTAAATTATCCCCGGTTTGAGCCCGCCCCGGGGCACCCCCGGGTTTCATTGTATTATCCCCGGTTTTGAGTCCAGCGCTTTCTTTTCTAGAGCCTGGATAGCTCAGTCGGTAGAGCATCAGACTTTTAATCTGAGGGTCCAGGGTTCAAGTCCCTGTTCAGGCGTAGTCTTGTTTTTTCAAATTATCTCTCATTCAGCTACGTATCAGGTTGATCTTAATGCTAACAGAAGATTTTGACATTTATTGTTGGATTTTCTGGATTTTTTCTTAATGCCAAACCTGTAATTGTACATTCTAATCATGTCATGATTCCTTAAATATTAGCACCCAGGATGATCTCTGAGGGAAAGAAGAATGGACACTTTACATATCTTTGAATGACCCATGAAACCCTAATTTAACAAACTCTCTTAAAGGAGATATATTCATATGTAAATTATCCCCGGTTTTGAGTCCAGCGCTTTCTTTTCTAGAGCCTGGATAGCTCAGTCGGTAGAGCATCAGACTTTTAATCTGAGGGTCCAGGGTTCAAGTCCCTGTTCAGGCGTAGTCTTGTTTTTTCAAATTATCTCTCATTCAGCTATGTATCAGGTTGATCTTAATGCTAACAGAAGATTTTGACATTTATTGTTGAATTTTCTGGATTTTTGCTTAATGCCAAACCTGTAATTGTACATTCTACATCATGTCATGATTCCTTAAATATTAGCACCCAGGATGATCTCTGAGGGAAAGAAGAATGGACACTTTACATATCTTTGAATGACCCATGAAACCCTAATTTAACAAACTCTCTTAAAGGAGATATATTCATATGTAAATTATCCCCGGTTTTGAGTCCAGCGCTTTCTTTTCTAGAGCCTGGATAGCTCAGTCGGTAGAGCATCAGACTTTTAATCTGAGGGTCCAGGGTTCAAGTCCCTGTTCAGGCGTAGTCTTGTTTTTTCAAATTATCTCTCATTCAGCTACGTATCAGGTTGATCTTAATGCTAACAGAAGATTTTGACATTTATTGTTGAATTTTCTGGATTTTTGCTTAATGCCAAACCTGTAATTGTACAATCTATTCATGTCATGATTAGTTAAATATTAGCACCCAGGATGATCTATGAGGGAAAGAAGAATGGACACTTTACATATCTTTGAATGACCCATGAAACCCTAATTTAACAAACTCTCTTAAAGGAGATATATTCATATGTAAATTATCCCCGGTTTTGAGTCCAGCGCTTTCTTTTCTAGAGCCTGGATAGCTCAGTCGGTAGAGCATCAGACTTTTAATCTGAGGGTCCAGGGTTCAAGTCCCTGTTCAGGCGTAGTCTTGTTTTTTCAAATTATCTCTCATTCAGCTATGTATCAGGTTGATCTTAATGCTAACAGAAGATTTTGACATTTATTGTTGGATTTTCTGGATATTTTTGCTTAATGCCAAACCTGTAATTGTACATTCTAATCATGTCATGATTCCTTAAATATTAGCACCCTAGGATGATCTCTGAGGGAAAGAAGAATGGACACTTTACATATCTTTGAATGACCCATGAAACCCTAATTTAACAAACTCTCTTAAAGGAGATATATTCATATGTAAATTATCCCCGGTTTTGAGTCCAGCGCTTTCTTTTCTAGAGCCTGGATAGCTCAGTCGGTAGAGCATCAGACTTTTAATCTGAGGGTCCAGGGTTCAAGTCCCTGTTCAGGCGTAGTCTTGTTTTTTCAAATTATCTCTCATTCAGCTACGTATCAGGTTGATCTTAATGCTAACAGAAGATTTTGACATTTATTGTTGAATTTTCTGGATTTTTGCTTAATGCCAAACCTGTAATTGTACAATCTATTCATGTCATGATTACTTAAATATTAGCACCCAGGATGATCTATGAGGGAAAGAAGAATGGACACTTTACATATCTTTGAATGACCCATGAAACCCTAATTTAACAAACTCTCTTAAAGGAGATATATTCATATGTAAATTATCCCCGGTTTTGAGTCCAGCGCTTTCTTTTCTAGAGCCTGGATAGCTCAGTCGGTAGAGCATCAGACTTTTAATCTGAGGGTCCAGGGTTCAAGTCCCTGTTCAGGCGTAGTCTTGTTTTTTCAAATTATCTCTCATTCAGCTACGTATCAGGTTGATCTTAATGCTAACAGAAGATTTTGACATTTATTGTTGAATTTTCTGGATTTTTGCTTAATGCCAAACCTGTAATTGTACAATCTATTCATGTCATGATTAGTTAAATATTAGCACCCTAGGATGATCTATGAGGGAAAGAAGAATGGACACTTTACATATCTTTGAATGACCCATGAAACCCTAATTTAACAAACTCTCTTAAAGGAGATATATTCATATGTAAATTATCCCCGGTTTTGAGTCCAGCGCTTTCTTTTCTAGAGCCTGGATAGCTCAGTCGGTAGAGCATCAGACTTTTAATCTGAGGGTCCAGGGTTCAAGTCCCTGTTCAGGCGTAGTCTTGTTTTTTCAAATTATCTCTCATTCAGCTACGTATCAGGTTGATCTTAATGCTAACAGAAGATTTTGACATTTATTGTTGAATTTTCTGGATTTTTGCTTAATGCCAAACCTGTAATTGTACAATCTATTCATGTCATGATTAGTTAAATATTAGCACCCAGGATGATCTATGAGGGAAAGAAGAATGGACACTTTACATATCTTTGAATGACCCATGAAACCCTAATTTAACAAACTCTCTTAAAGGAGATATATTCATATGTAAATTATCCCCGGTTTTGAGTCCAGCGCTTTCTTTTCTAGAGCCTGGATAGCTCAGTCGGTAGAGCATCAGACTTTTAATCTGAGGGTCCAGGGTTCAAGTCCCTGTTCAGGCGTAGTCTTGTTTTTTCAAATTATCTCTCATTCAGCTACGTATCAGGTTGATCTTAATGCTAACAGAAGATTTTGACATTTATTGTTGAATTTTCTGGATTTTTGCTTAATGCCAAACCTGTAATTGTACAATCTATTCATGTCATGATTAGTTAAATATTAGCACCCAGGATGATCTATGAGGGAAAGAAGAATGGACACTTTACATATCTTTGAATGACCCATGAAACCCTAATTTAACAAACTCTCTTAAAGGAGATATATTCATATGTAAATTATCCCCGGTTTTGAGTCCAGCGCTTTCTTTTCTAGAGCCTGGATAGCTCAGTCGGTAGAGCATCAGACTTTTAATCTGAGGGTCCAGGGTTCAAGTCCCTGTTCAGGCGTAGTCTTGTTTTTTCAAATTATCTCTCATTCAGCTATGTATCAGGTTGATCTTAATGTGAACAGAAGATTTTGACATTTATTGTTGGATTTTCTGGATATTTTCTTAATGCCAAACCTGTAATTGTACATTCTAATCATGTCATGATTCCTTAAATATTAGCACCCTAGATGATCTCTGAGGGAAAGAAGAATGGACACTTTACATATCTTTGAATGACCCATGAAACCCTAATTTAACAAACTCTCTTAAAGGAGATATATTCATATGTAAATTATCCCCGGTTTTGAGTCCAGCGCTTTCTTTTCTAGAGCCTGGATAGCTCAGTCGGTAGAGCATCAGACTTTTAATCTGAGGGTCCAGGGTTCAAGTCCCTGTTCAGGCGTAGTCTTGTTTTTTCAAATTATCTCTCATTCAGCTACGTATCAGGTTGATCTTAATGCTAACAGAAGATTTTGACATTTATTGTTGAATTTTCTGGATTTTTGCTTAATGCCAAACCTGTAATTGTACAATCTATTCATGTCATGATTAGTTAAATATTAGCACCCAGGATGATCTATGAGGGAAAGAAGAATGGACACTTTACATATCTTTGAATGACCCATGAAACCCTAATTTAACAAACTCTCTTAAAGGAGATATATTCATATGTAAATTATCCCCGGTTTTGAGTCCAGCGCTTTCTTTTCTAGAGCCTGGATAGCTCAGTCGGTAGAGCATCAGACTTTTAATCTGAGGGTCCAGGGTTCAAGTCCCTGTTCAGGCGTAGTCTTGTTTTTTCAAATTATCTCTCATTCAGCTACGTATCAGGTTGATCTTAATGCTAACAGAAGATTTTGACATTTATTGTTGAATTTTCTGGATTTTTGCTTAATGCCAAACCTGTAATTGTACAATCTATTCATGTCATGATTAGTTAAATATTAGCACCCAGGATGATCTATGAGGGAAAGAAGAATGGACACTTTACATATCTTTGAATGACCCATGAAACCCTAATTTAACAAACTCTCTTAAAGGAGATATATTCATATGTAAATTATCCCCGGTTTTGAGTCCAGCGCTTTCTTTTCTAGAGCCTGGATAGCTCAGTCGGTAGAGCATCAGACTTTTAATCTGAGGGTCCAGGGTTCAAGTCCCTGTTCAGGCGTAGTCTTGTTTTTTCAAATTATCTCTCATTCAGCTACGTATCAGGTTGATCTTAATGCTAACAGAAGATTTTGACATTTATTGTTGAATTTTCTGGATTTTTGCTTAATGCCAAACCTGTAATTGTACATTCTAATCATGTCATGATTCCTTAAATATTAGCACCCTAGATGATCTCTGAGGGAAAGAAGAATGGACACTTTACATATCTTTGAATGACCCATGAAACCCTAATTTAACAAACTCTCTTAAAGGAGATATATTCATATGTAAATTATCCCCGGTTTTGAGTCCAGCGCTTTCTTTTCTAGAGCCTGGATAGCTCAGTCGGTAGAGCATCAGACTTTTAATCTGAGGGTCCAGGGTTCAAGTCCCTGTTCAGGCGTAGTCTTGTTTTTTCAAATTATCTCTCATTCAGCTACGTATCAGGTTGATCTTAATGCTAACAGAAGATTTTGACATTTATTGTTGAATTTTCTGGATTTTTGCTTAATGCCAAACCTGTAATTGTACAATCTATTCATGTCATGATTAGTTAAATATTAGCACCCAGGATGATCTATGAGGGAAAGAAGAATGGACACTTTACATATCTTTGAATGACCCATGAAACCCTAATTTAACAAACTCTCTTAAAGGAGATATATTCATATGTAAATTATCCCCGGTTTTGAGTCCAGCGCTTTCTTTTCTAGATCCTGGATAGCTCAGTCGGTAGAGCATCAGACTTTTAATCTGAGGGTCCAGGGTTCAAGTCCCTGTTCAGGCGTAGTCTTGTTTTTTCAAATTATCTCTCATTCAGCTATGTATCAGGTTGATCTTAATGCTAACAGAAGATTTTGACATTTATTGTTGGATTTTCTGGATTTTTGCTTAATGCCAAACCTGTAATTGTACATTCTAATCATGTCATGATTCCTTAAATATTAGCACCCAGGATGATCTATGAGGGAAAGAAGAATGGACACTTTACATATCTTTGAATGACCCATGAAACCCTAATTTAACAAACTCTCTTAAAGGAGATATATTCATATGTAAATTATCCCCGGTTTTGAGTCCAGCGCTTTCTTTTCTAGAGCCTGGATAGCTCAGTCGGTAGAGCATCAGACTTTTAATCTGAGGGTCCAGGGTTCAAGTCCCTGTTCAGGCGTAGTCTTGTTTTTTCAAATTATCTCTCATTCAGCTACGTATCAGGTTGATCTTAATGCTAACAGAAGATTTTGACAATTATTGTTGAATTTTCTGGATTTTTGCTTAATGCCAAACCTGTAATTGTACAATCTATTCATGTCATGATTAGTTAAATATTAGCACCCAGGATGATCTATGAGGGAAAGAAGAATGGACACTTTACATATCTTTGAATGACCCATGAAACCCTAATTTAACAAACTCTCTTAAAGGAGATATATTCATATGTAAATTATCCCCGGTTTTGAGTCCAGCGCTTTCTTTTCTAGAGCCTGGATAGCTCAGTCGGTAGAGCATCAGACTTTTAATCTGAGGGTCCAGGGTTCAAGTCCCTGTTCAGGCGTAGTCTTGTTTTTTCAAATTATCTCTCATTCAGCTATGTATCAGGTTGATCTTAATGTGAACAGAAGATTTTGACATTTATTGTTGGATTTTCTGGATATTTTCTTAATGCCAAACCTGTAATTGTACATTCTAATCATGTCATGATTCCTTAAATATTAGCACCCTAGATGATCTCTGAGGGAAAGAAGAATGGACACTTTACATATCTTTGAATGACCCATGAAACCCTAATTTAACAAACTCTCTTAAAGGAGATATATTCATATGTAAATTATCCCCGGTTTTGAGTCCAGCGCTTTCTTTTCTAGAGCCTGGATAGCTCAGTCGGTAGAGCATCAGACTTTTAATCTGAGGGTCCAGGGTTCAAGTCCCTGTTCAGGCGTAGTCTTGTTTTTTCAAATTATCTCTCATTCAGCTACGTATCAGGTTGATCTTAATGCTAACAGAAGATTTTGACATTTATTGTTGAATTTTCTGGATTTTTGCTTAATGCCAAACCTGTAATTGTACAATCTATTCATGTCATGATTAGTTAAATATTAGCACCCAGGATGATCTATGAGGGAAAGAAGAATGGACACTTTACATATCTTTGAATGACCCATGAAACCCTAATTTAACAAACTCTCTTAAAGGAGATATATTCATATGTAAATTATCCCCGGTTTTGAGTCCAGCGCTTTCTTTTCTAGAGCCTGGATAGCTCAGTCGGTAGAGCATCAGACTTTTAATCTGAGGGTCCAGGGTTCAAGTCCCTGTTCAGGCGTAGTCTTGTTTTTTCAAATTATCTCTCATTCAGCTATGTATCAGGTTGATCTTAATGCGAACAGAAGATTTTGACATTTATTGTTGGATTTTCTGGATTTTTGCTTAATGCCAAACCTGTAATTGTACATTCTAATCATGTCATGATTCCTTAAATATTAGCACCCAGGATGATCTCTGAGGGAAAGAAGAATGGACACTTTACATATCTTTGAATGACCCATGAAACCCTAATTTAACAAACTCTCTTAAAGGAGATATATTCATATGTAAATTATCCCCGGTTTTGAGTCCAGCGCTTTCTTTTCTAGAGCCTGGATAGCTCAGTCGGTAGAGCATCAGACTTTTAATCTGAGGGTCCAGGGTTCAAGTCCCTGTTCAGGCGTAGTCTTGTTTTTTCAAATTATCTCTCATTCAGCTACGTATCAGGTTGATCTTAATGCTAACAGAAGATTTTGACATTTATTGTTGAATTTTCTGGATTTTTGCTTAATGCCAAACCTGTAATTGTACAATCTATTCATGTCATGATTAGTTAAATATTAGCACCCAGGATGATCTATGAGGGAAAGAAGAATGGACACTTTACATATCTTTGAATGACCCATGAAACCCTAATTTAACAAACTCTCTTAAAGGAGATATATTCATATGTAAATTATCCCCGGTTTTGAGTCCAGCGCTTTCTTTTCTAGAGCCTGGATAGCTCAGTCGGTAGAGCATCAGACTTTTAATCTGAGGGTCCAGGGTTCAAGTCCCTGTTCAGGCGTAGTCTTGTTTTTTCAAATTATCTCTCATTCAGCTATGTATCAGGTTGATCTTAATGTGAACAGAAGATTTTGACATTTATTGTTGGATTTTCTGGATATTTTCTTAATGCCAAACCTGTAATTGTACATTCTAATCATGTCATGATTCCTTAAATATTAGCACCCTAGATGATCTCTGAGGGAAAGAAGAATGGACACTTTACATATCTTTGAATGACCCATGAAACCCTAATTTAACAAACTCTCTTAAAGGAGATATATTCATATGTAAATTATCCCCGGTTTTGAGTCCAGCGCTTTCTTTTCTAGAGCCTGGATAGCTCAGTCGGTAGAGCATCAGACTTTTAATCTGAGGGTCCAGGGTTCAAGTCCCTGTTCAGGCGTAGTCTTGTTTTTTCAAATTATCTCTCATTCAGCTACGTATCAGGTTGATCTTAATGCTAACAGAAGATTTTGACATTTATTGTTGAATTTTCTGGATTTTTGCTTAATGCCAAACCTGTAATTGTACAATCTATTCATGTCATGATTAGTTAAATATTAGCACCCAGGATGATCTATGAGGGAAAGAAGAATGGACACTTTACATATCTTTGAATGACCCATGAAACCCTAATTTAACAAACTCTCTTAAAGGAGATATATTCATATGTAAATTATCCCCGGTTTTGAGTCCAGCGCTTTCTTTTCTAGAGCCTGGATAGCTCAGTCGGTAGAGCATCAGACTTTTAATCTGAGGGTCCAGGGTTCAAGTCCCTGTTCAGGCGTAGTCTTGTTTTTTCAAATTATCTCTCATTCAGCTATGTATCAGGTTGATCTTAATGTGAACAGAAGATTTTGACATTTATTGTTGGATTTTCTGGATATTTTCTTAATGCCAAACCTGTAATTGTACATTCTAATCATGTCATGATTCCTTAAATATTAGCACCCTAGATGATCTCTGAGGGAAAGAAGAATGGACACTTTACATATCTTTGAATGACCCATGAAACCCTAATTTAACAAACTCTCTTAAAGGAGATATATTCATATGTAAATTATCCCCGGTTTTGAGTCCAGCGCTTTCTTTTCTAGAGCCTGGATAGCTCAGTCGGTAGAGCATCAGACTTTTAATCTGAGGGTCCAGGGTTCAAGTCCCTGTTCAGGCGTAGTCTTGTTTTTTCAAATTATCTCTCATTCAGCTACGTATCAGGTTGATCTTAATGCTAACAGAAGATTTTGACATTTATTGTTGAATTTTCTGGATTTTTGCTTAATGCCAAACCTGTAATTGTACAATCTATTCATGTCATGATTAGTTAAATATTAGCACCCAGGATGATCTATGAGGGAAAGAAGAATGGACACTTTACATATCTTTGAATGACCCATGAAACCCTAATTTAACAAACTCTCTTAAAGGAGATATATTCATATGTAAGTGGTTGGGCTTCTGATAATGTCAGGTATTGACAATTACAGTGGGGAAAAAAAAGTATTTGGTCAGCCACCAATTGTGCAAGTTCTCCACTTAAAAAGATGAGGCTAGCCTGTAATTGTCATCACAGGTAGACCTCAACTATGAGAGACAAAATGAGAAAACATATCTAGAAAATCACATTGTCTGATTTTTAAAGAATTTATTTGCAAATTATGGTGAAAAATAAGTATTTGGTCAATAACAAAAGTTCATCTCAATACTTTGTTATATATCCTTTGTTGGCAATGACAGAGGTCAAACATTTTCTGTAAGTCTTCACAAGGTTGGCACACACTGTTGCTGGTATGTTGGCCCATTCCTCCATGCAGATCTCCTCTAGAGCAGTGATGTTTTGGGACTGTCGCTGGGCAACATGGACTTTCAACTCTCTCCAAAGGTTTTATATGGGGTAGAGATCTGGAGACTGGCTAGGCCACTCCAGGACCTTGAAATGCTTCTTATGAAGCCACTCCTTCGTTGCCCTGGTGGTATGCTTGGGATCATTGTCATGCTGAAAGACCCAGCCACGTTTCATCTTCAATGCCCTGGCTGATGGAAGAAGGTTTGCACTCAAAATCTCACGATACATGGCCCCATTCATTCTTTCATGTACACGGATCAGTCGTCCTGGTCCCTTTGCAGAGAAACAGCCCCAAAGCATGATGTTGCCACCCCCATGCTTCACAGTAGGTATGGTGTTCTTTGGATTCAACTCAGCATTCACTCTCCTCCAAACACGACGAGTTGTGTTTCTACCAAACAGTTCTACTTTGGTTTCATCTGACCATATGACATTCTCCCAATACTCTTCTGGAACATCCAAATGCTCTCTAGCAAACTTCCGACGGGCCCGGATATGTATTGGCTTAAGTCCCTGGCGGCGTAGTGTGTTACTGATGGTAGCCTTTGTTATGTTAGTCCCAGCTTTCTGCAGGTCATTCACTAGGTCCCCCCGTGTGGTTCTGGGATTTTTGCTCACCGGTCTTGTGATCATTTTGACCAAATGGGGTGAGATCTTGCGTGGAGCCCCTGATCGAGGGAGATTATCAGTGGTCTTGTATGTCTTCCATTTTCTAACTCTTGCTCCCACAGTTGATTTCTTCACACCAAGCTGCTTGCCTATTGCAGATCCAGTCTTCCCAGCCTGGTGCAGGTCTACAATTTTGTTTCTGGTGTCCTTCCATAGCTCTTTGGTCTTCACCATAGTGGAGTTTGGAGTGTGACTGTTTGAGGTTGTGGACAGGTGTCTTTTATACTGATAACAATGTCAAACAGGAGCCATTACTACAGGTAATGAGTGGAGGACAGAGGAGCCTCTTAAAGAAGAAGTTACAGGTCTGTGAGAGCCAGAAATCTTGCTTGTTTGTAGATGACCAAATACTTATTTTCCACCATAATTTGCAAATAAATTCATAAAAAATCAGACAATGTGATTTTCTAGATATGTTTTCTCATTTTGTCTCTTATAGTTGAGGTCTACCTATGATGACAATTACAGGCCTCTCTCATCTTTTTAAGTGGGAGAACTTGCACAATTAGTGGCTGACTAAATACTTATTTTCCCCACTGTAATTATACCAGAAAAAATGTGTCAAAATTTGTATAAGACATAAAAGTGTCTGAAGAGCCTCTAAAACATTTGATAAATGTGGCGCAAGGCATGTAGGACAGGTTTTTGTGCAAATTATGCCAGAATTCGGGTGCCTTTTAATTAGCAAATATCCCCCAATCTGTACTTCCTCATGATAATGCCATCACTTTTGAATCAATGTTGCTTCAAAGAAAGCTTCCTAAATGTCTTGCTTCTCTGCTGCATGTTTTACTTCTTATGGGGGTAGCAAACCCAGCATCTGCATTCCTAGGAGCTTAATGTTAACTCATCTGAAATGGATTTGAAAAAAAAATTCATCTTACATAAAATGTCAACTGCTTGACAAACGCAATAAAAACTTCAAACTTTCAATAAAAAAAATATCCTAATGAGTTGATATAGATGGGAATCTTCCCATTGGTATATTTGTTGGCATTGCACTACAGATTTCAGCACCATGTTTTTGTGGTGGTTTGGTGGTCTTTCCTTCTTATAATCTCCATCTCCTCAATCAAGAAGGTACTCCTGTACCGTTTTCTGATTACAGTTTGTTAAGTAATTTCCAGACATTGAAAGCCGACTGGAGCTCTTTTGGTCAAGGAAACTGAGATGAATCATAGAGTTTCTACTATGGTAGGTCAGATCAGATCAAAGTCTGCTGGTTCTCCTGGACCTTCATCAAGCATGAGACACATTTCTCCCCTGGTTGGTTTAATCCCTCACTTTGAGTTGTGGCAGTAGTTCTCCTCAATGGATTTTCTGATCATTTCCTCCAATATCTCTTCTCCTTTTTGCACCCCTTTTTTTCACAATCCTGATCAGACTAAAATACCCCACATTTTCTTTCTCTTTCCTTTTCTTTCTACAGTTATAACAATATTCTTATTAGCCTCACTGATTATGCTTATACTTCTCACTTCATACCAGCATTACAATCCATTATATTTCTCAAGGAACATTTCTTTTCTTTTCTTTTTCCTTCTTTCATTGTACATGCTTCTTATTAAAAAAAAAAAAAAGTCAATAGAAATTAGTTTTTAAACAAAAATGAATATTTTCAAATGTGTGAATTTTTTCTAAAGCTGCAAAGCATAGATATAAAGTGAGCAATGTCAAAATGAAATGTCATATACAAACCCAACAGAAACTTAATATGCAAATTGTCTAACTGAAACTAGATTTCACAAAGCAATCTGTGCTTATTCTTGTCAGATATATGAGTGTTGAGTAATTGTTAACCTATACACGCTAACACGCTAATATTCTTATTGTAATATAATCTAACTTTTGCACATAATTTGCTAGATTTACTAAAACTGGCATTTCACATGCCAGTCTAACTGACAAGTATGCATACTGGGGTGGACTTTTTAAAATGTCTAAAAACAAAACTGTCTTATTTGCCCAAAACTGTTTAGTTTGGAGAGCAGAACACAAAATGAACGTTGTATTGTAATTGGTTGCTATGGGAAACTAAGACAGTTTTCCTTTTAGGCAGTTTTAAGCTAGCTGCCTAATTATCTTCTGATAGTCTTTGCACTAGAAAATCAAACTTGCTCTGAGATGGTGTGTAGAGAGGAGCGAAGTGAAGCTGCAAAAGTGGAATTCAATTCGAATTTCAGGAAATCTACAATTCACCACAATTCCAGATTTCCTCATGCATCGAATCGCATTTTTTTTATAAAATGGCCACTGCACATGTTAGGACAAGGGGCAAGAGACTCTGGGAATGCAGGATCACCCACAATGCCAAACGTGCAGCTAATCAGCAGCCAGCCGAACCTGTGATGTACCAGCCCTATAAAAACCCTCGGCCATTTTAGGTACAGTCATTTCACATCACTCTTACTGTAGGGACAGACGTCGGCAGGAGATAGGGAAAGACCTAGAAAACAGATAGAAGTTCAGGGAAAGAAGCTGAGCCTTAGAACTGTAGGGAAAGCATAGGGTGGAATTGAGAGAAGAATTTGGGGTGGTTGCAGGGTCATTTACAGCAAGAATTTTAATACACATTGCAGCATTCACTGCCGTTATCCTGCTGCTCATTACTCATACCTATGTCTTCAAGGTGGAACACAACAAGCCTTTTGCAGTGCAGTACAGCAAAAAACAGTGAATTATCACCCACTAATATCTGCACGTATCTGTAAAAAACGCCTTTTTAAAGGCATTTATTATGAGGGGCTTATTCACTGTTTGTCCAAAGAATAACATTACATTTGTCAGTACTACTGTGCCAAAGAAAACTGAATTATCATCTACTAATATCTGCACTTATTTGTAATAAATGCCTTTAAGGTGGGGAAAGATATAAGACCATATTCGCGATTTTGTTACCAGTATAAAGTTGCAGACCATTTATCAAAACAGTATTGACAATAATAATTCAATAATTCTTAGCAGTTATCTCTTATTTAAAGGTGTTTATTAGTGTGTAAGCCCATAAGGAGAACTATATTCGCGATTTTGTTACCAGTATAAAGTTGCTGGACGTTTATCAATACAGTATTGTCAATAATAATTCAATAATATTCGGCATTTTTTTACCAGTATAAAGTTGCAGGCCATTTATCATAACAGTATTGTCAATAATAATTCAATAATTCAATAATTTTTAGCAGTTATCACTTATTTAAAGGTGTTTATTAGTGTGTAAACACATAAGGAGGACTATATTCACCATTTTGTTACCAGTATAAAGTTGCTGGCCATTTATCAAAACAGTATTGTCAATAATAATTCAATAATTCTTAGCCACAAATCTCTGCCTTTATCACGCTTTTTTTATAGGTGTTCATTGGTGGGAAAAGAAATAAGGGGTATATTTGCCGTTCTCTTCAACGTAGAAAATAACAGGCCTTTTAGCCTTTTGCAATTAAATTTTTTCATCGAACAGTATGTCAGACAGAGAAGCGAGAGGCCATGCACAGGGGAGGGCCACAGGCCTAAATGTTTCTGGTGCAGGCAAAGGTCGCAGCAGAGTAAGGGGGCATGGCAGCAAGGGTCACTTACAGAGGCCTGAGCTCCCAGTGTAGTAGTCGGTCGTGTCTTGACCAGCAACCCAACTGTTTTAGACTGGTTGACTCTGTCATCCAATTCATCCCAAGTCACATCAGACACCCCCAGCCAAGAGTCGGTGGGATCATCAGACACAACCCTTAGTTGGCATGGCCCGGCATCAGGCCCTGTGACCTCACCTGTCCTCAACCTGCCTCTGTGGGAGCTGGTGTTGAGGAGGACACCTGTGACCTGCAGACAGTAGTGGATGACTATGTAGCTGGGAGCCGGGTGATGAAGGGGCTTCATCGTCATCAGGAGAAGAGGGTTGCAGCTTGCGCATGAGGCAGCGGGGGAGTCAGCAGGGTGGCGGCAGTGTGAGGTCGGGAGCTAAACGTGCCCGGGGTAGACCACCCGCTTTGCAGCAGCCTACCGGCCCAGAAAGGGGTTCACGGAGGCAGTGGTGGTAGCAGTCAGTTAGTGCGGAGTGTTGGGGGTAAAATCACCTACTCGGCCTTGTGGCAGTTTTTTGTAAAGCCCCTGGGGGAGGTGAACATGGCCATATGTTCAATCTGTGGGCAGAAGGTGAAGCGTGGCCCAGGTGCCAATGTTGGAACCACAGCCCAGCGTCAACATATGCAGCGTCAACATAAAGTGGCCTGGGAGAGCTGTGGCTCCAATGTGGTGGTCCAGCTTGCCGCAGCAACCGCAGCAGCACCCAGTGGCATGCACCCCATTTCAGGCAGTCAAGGCTCCACCACCTCAGCCGAAGGAAGCTGTGTGTCCTTCCCATCAACTGCTGGTTGTGATTCTCCTCCTCCTCCTAGTCAGTTATTGCCTCAGCAATTGATCACAGAATCTATATCTAAGAGACAACAGTATGCGTGCACTCATCCAACAGTGCAGAAGCTGAACATACTCCTGTCCAAGTTGCTGGTGCTGCAGTCACTCCCTTTCCAATTGGTGGACTCTGCACCTTTCAGAGAAATGATGGCTTGCACCAAGCCGAGGTGGAGAGTCCCAAGCCATCATTTCTTTGCCAAGAAGGCAGTACCAGCCCTGCACAAATATGTAGAAGAGAAGGTGGGCCAGTCCTTGAGCCTATTGGTGTCTGCGAAAGTGCACGGCAGCGCCGATGTGTGGAGCTGTAACTACGGTCAAGGACAATATATGTTATTTACGGCCCACTGGGTTAATGTGGTGCCTGCCCAGACACACCAGCAACTTGGACAGGTGACGCAGCTTCTGCCTAAACGTTCTCATGCCGTTGGTCCTGCAACAATGTCCGCCTCATCCTCCACTGTCTCCTCAGCCTGCACTGCAGGGACAATTCACAGTGCTCCTCCAGCATACCACATGTGCAGGGCACAGCGGTGTCATGCTGTTCTACACCTCATTTGCCTGGGTGAACGAAGTCACACAGGGGAGGAACTGCTCGGTGTCCTCAGTCAAGAAATCAAATCCTGGCTTTCTCCAAGAGAACTTAAAATCGGAACAATGGTATCGGCGCTGCATCAAGGAGGGCTGAGCCATGTGCCCAGCATGGAGCATGTGTTCAATCTGGTTGTCAAGCGTTTCCTTAAGTGTTCCACCCATCTGCAAGACATCCTAAAAAAGTCAAGGAAACTTTGCATGCACTTCAGCCACTCGGACACTGCCAAGCACACCCTCCTTGAGCTGCAGAGGCAGAACGGCCTCCCACAACAAAGGCTGATATGCAATGTTCCGTTGGAATTCAACCCTCCATATGTTGGATCAACTATATGAACAGAGAAAAGCCATAAACAATTTCTTGATGATCCAAGCGGACAGAGGTAATCCCCTGTGTAACTTTAACATTAGCCAGTGGCAGCTCATGCGCGACACCTGCCGTTTGCTCATTCCCTTTGAGGAGGCCACTTTGTTAGTCAGTCGCCAGGACTATGGGATGAACAATGTCATTCCACTGATTTACTTCCTGGAAAAGATGCTTTTCAATCTGGCTGGTAAGGGGACTGGAGATGTGGCTTCTATATCTCATGGCCACATGAGTCCTGTGGGGGCTGAACTGGAGGAGGAGGAGGAGGAGAAGGAGGAGGAGGAGGAGGATGAGGAGGACATTGAAGCACAAACAATGTGCAGCCAAATGGGTGGAGAGGAGGAGCAGAACAGCCAGAGGGAGATGAGGAGGATGAGGCAGATGATCCAGACACACTGTGGCAGTATGCAGTGTAGATGGATGCAGGGAGTCCCTCGAAGTCACTTGCGCAAATGGCCTGAAGCATGCTCACTTCCTTGTGCAGTGACAGCCGAATTGTTACCATTCGGAAGAGGGATGACTACTGGCTCTCCACCATGTTAGACCCTCGCTACCGGGGAAAAATGGGGTCCTTTTTTTACACCCGCTGCGAGGGAGGACAAACTGAACTACTATAGAGACATGCTATGTTGCAAGTTGGCCGCTACCTATCTGAGGCCATCATCCATCCTCTCGCATGTCCGACCGGGGGGGGGGCCTGAACACTCAACTTGCACTGGCATGGCAGCTATGGGAGGGGGTGGCAGGAGCAGTATTGGCTCCATCAGCAGCAGTCTGAGCCTAGAGTCGCTGATGAGCAGCTTTCTTCAGTCGTATAGTGAAGAAGCTGCTCATCAGCAGCTAGACACAGAGCAGAACTTGAACCAGCATGTGGTGGCATACTTAGAGTGCACCCTGCCACCCGTCATCGAAGATCCGCTGGACTACTGGGCAGCCAAACTGGATTTGTGGCCGCAACTGGCTGAGTTTGCCCTGGAAAAGCTGTCCTCCCCGGCCACTAGTGTGGCATCAGAGTTGGTGTTTAGTGCGGCGGGGGCCATAGTTACCCCAAGGAGAACTCGCCTGTCCACCAAAAATGTGGAGAGACTGACCTTTGTGAAGATGAATCAGGCGTGGATCAGCCAGGATTTCCACCCACCAATGCCTGATGACTGTATGGCCTCCTCACGCTGCTGCCAGCTCCTCATTCTGCCACTGGGTCACTGTATGACCTCCTAAGGCTGTTGCTACCTACACATTATATCACCTTGACACTCTGTGGCCTACTCTCTCTGCTGCCACCTCCTCACTCTGCCACTGGGTGACTGTATGGCCTCCTCACACTGCTGCCACCTCCTCACTCTGCCACTGGGTCACTGTATGGCCTACTAAGGCTGCTGACACCTCCACATTGTTACTGGGTCACTGTATGGCCTCCTCATGTCATTGCCACTGGGTCACTTTATGCCCTCCTCATGTTGCTGCCAACTCCACATTGTCACCTTGTCACCAGCAACTTGGACAGGTGACGCCGCTTCCGCCACCACGTTCTCACGACGTTGGTCCTGCAACAATATTTACCTCATCCTCCACTGTTTCCTCAGCCTCCACTTCAGGGACAGTTCAGAGTGCTCCTCCAGCATACCACATGTGCAGGGCACAGCGGTGTCACTTTGTTCTACACCTCGTTTGCCTGGGTGAACAAAGTCACACAGGAGAGGAACTGGGTCACTGTATGTACTCCTCGTGCTGCTTCCATTGGTTCACTCTGTGTCCTCCTCATGCTGCTGCCACCAGGTCATTGTATGGCCTCTTTATGCCGCTGCCACTGCTGGGTCACTCTATGGCCTGCTCATGTCGCTGCGATTGAGTCACTGTATGCCCTCATCATGCCGCTGCCACTGGGTCACTGTATGGCCTCCTCATGCCGTTTCCACTGGGTCACTCTGCATCCTCCTCATGCTGCTGCCACCGGGTCACTCTGCGTCCTCCTCATGCTGCTGCCACCGGGTCACTATATGGCCTCCTCATGCCGCTGCCACTGGATCACTGTATGGCCTCTTCATGCAGCTTCCACTGGGTCACTCTGTGTACTCCTCATGCTGCTGCCACTGGGTCACTGTATGGCCTCCTCATGCTGTTGCCACCGGGTCACTGTATGGCCTCCTCATGCCGCTGCCACTGGGTCACTGTATGCCCTCCTCATGCTGCTGCCACCGGGTCAATGTATGGTCTCCTCATGTCACTGCCACTGGGTCACTGTATGTCCTCTTCATGCAGCTTCCACTGGGTCACTCTGTGTACTCCTCATGCTGCTGCCACTGGGTCACTGTATGACCTCCTCATGCTGCTGCCACCGGGTCACTGTATGGCCTCCTCATGCTGCTGCCAACTCCACATTATGTCGCCTTGTCACTCTGTAGACATCTATGTGGAATCGGCAAACAACATATGACAAACAAATGTTTTACTACACACAGGTAATTGGGGGGAGAGTGAGGTGATTTTGAGAATGTAATAACATCAGTCAGAAAGAGTAAGACATGATAGAAAGCCGCTAGCAAATGAATTGGAATGATACCTTACAGTACATCATAAAGTATACTCTCCTGCTCATGTGTGATATAAAGGGTCAATAGAATGAAAAAAGTCTGATGTCAGATTTAAAAAGGAGTCTACCACCACCAAAATCACCTGTATAATATGATGTTATAAGGGCTGTTATCATTATGAACATATCATTAGTTATCATTGTGAACATATTCTTTTTGTGTCAAAGTGGAATCTTGCTGCAGAGAAAAATCACCTTTAAGGCTAAGGCCTCAGGTTGAGGCCTGTTAAAATGCGAGTTTGCAGAGTTTTTCTCTGCGGACTTTCTGCTTCAATTATACCTATAGGGAAAACGCCGGCGTTTCTGTAGGTATAATTGACATGCTGCGATTTCCAAAACTGCGACGGTTTTGGAAATCGCTACATGTCCGCAGCGCGTATTTTAACGCAAAGTCACTTTTCTGTGACTGTAAAACGCCGTGTTTACGCCACGTGGGCCCTCGGCCTAAAGGGGTATTCCCATATAACTATATTTAAATTTACAGATATATAAAGTTAAACGGTTTTGCAAATATGAATAGTTACAAATTTTCCAGAGTTTTAAAGGTTTTCTCTAATAAACTCAGTGTTGACATTTGTTGTCTTGATCGGTTGGCAATGGATATGACCATGAATGCAGGAATTTTCTATACACTGAAACCCAGCTCCGATTTCCTTATTATGGCTGGGTTATCTTGCAGGTGTAGTGTCCCTGCCTGATATCCTTGCCATAATAATTAAATCATGGCTAGGTTTCTGACAAGTAGCAGACCATAAAAAGTTCCTGCATTTATGGTCATATCCATTGGCTACTAATCAAGACAATGGACTGTCACCGCTAGGTTGGTTAGCCAAAATGTTTAAAATTCAGCAACATTTTTAATTATTCATATTTGCAAAAAAATTTAACTTTTAATTGTCTAGAAATCTAAATATGGTTCTGTTCATGGAAATACCCTTTTAAGTAATATGCGAGTTAGCTTTTCGGTGTACCCTGGGTATTGCAGTGTCTGCTAGAGCACCTATTTTCACCTGTGACCTACCAATCATTATATTACAGGGCAGTGCTAGGTAGTAATCACAGGAAAAATTTGAGTGCTCTGGCAGGCGTGATCATGTCCTGGGTGCACTGAACATTTCATTTCGATACAGACTCAATGTTGATTTTCTCAGCAGCAAGAATTCACTTTGCTGCAAAATGTTCACCGCTATGTTCACTATGCCTTTAACAGCCCCTACGAATGCATATAAGTGGTTTCAGATACAGTGGCTCAGCTTAATTTATGGTATACTTCTATAACGTAGTCAGAAAATATTGCTTATATTCCAGTTTTACACAATGAGAAGTGATTGCAGTGCATTTATATGTAGTGACATCTTCTTTGATGGCAGTGATTGAAATGTAGTAAAATCACTTGTATAATGCTGAACAAGCAACATATGTGCTATACTGTAACCCTTGCAGCCTTCTCATTTTTCTCTCCAAAGTCTCCCTTCTTTACTTTATACTGACCTATTGATACTTTTGCCAATAAAGGGGTTGTCTGGGATTTTGTTTTTTATGGCCTATTGTTAATATAGGCCATATATATCTGATCATTGGGGGCTATCAACTGTTTGGAGTTTTATCAGATCCCCATACTATACAGTGTAAGGAGCTGGAAGAAGATGACTCAGTATACTGTGTGGAGGTTGGGTAGTGTTACTGCAGCTTCGTTCCCATTGACATCAATAGGAGCTGAGCTGCAGTAACACCACACAGCCACTATACAGTGTACGGCACCATCTGCTTCCAGTTCTGTAGATTGTATAGTACAGGGATCCAATGTGGTGCAAAACAGCTGACCCATACAGTCAATCAGATATTTATGGCTTCTCTTAAGAAAAAGCCATACAAAATCCTGTGCAAATGCTTTAAAAGGTCAAAGATTTCCTGACTAAGAAAGGGGGGAAGGGGGTATGTCGAGCAGCTGTGTATCATATACTGTATCCCAGTACAGAGAGCAAGGCAGAAGGATCTATTATATATAGGCATCAGAAAATATTAAAGAAGTGTGGTGAGAGGAGCATGTGGGATTATGTTGGTTTATGAACCTGATTGCAACTGCTGCAACCCCTATAGCCCTATAGCTATGCCACTGGCTTCATGACTATGAAACATAGATAATTGTTTTCCTGACTGATGCAGAGGACTTCATAAATTTCCTAGAATTCCGTAAAACACTCATACTACAGTTTTTATATTTACATGATAAAAACATGTTTTTCTTTTAATTTCCACTTTTTATAAATATACCATCTTATTACTCATTAATTATAATAAATAGATATTCTGCGAGAATTAAAACTGACTTCTATGCACAGAGAATGTACCTATGTCATGTGTAGTTGTCCTTGTATAGGATTGGAACTTAGGACTATAGGATGGGTAATACCACCTCAAGGATCCTACTTAAACTGCTAGTTTATATAAATGCAAGAGTTTTCCTAAATACATTGCTTTAGTAATGGTGCTTTGTTTGACTGTTATGTGAAATTATTCCTTTCATTGTTTAAAAAAATGTGTCAAGGTACCAATACTGTTATCTGATCTCAAGTTGGATGACTCATTGCTCTTTGGAGGGGAGGGAAGCTGATTTCTTGGATCATGCTTTCTCTCGGAGCTGTTATCTCCTGCTATTAGGTTCCAGTATTTTTCTCTGCAAACATGTGTAATGTAATATACTGTACATTTACTGTGTATATTATATTATCTGCATTACTATAGACTTCTAGTAATCATAATAAATATTCTTTCATGGTATAGGCAATGTCTACATCTACTGAAGTACTTCATAGCGTCCTGTCCATCAAACAGTCAAAGCACGCATACCAGCTTATTGAAGAATTCAAAAAGTGAGAAGAATAGACATCAGGCAAACTGGGAAAACCATTTTAAGTGTGAGTGATTAGACCATCAAGGACAGCTGTGACCCCATGTGATGACCAATGATGACTAAACAAAAATAAATATAACTTTTAATAAGATCTGGATAAAAATGGAACTAATGTAGCAACAGATATTCCCTACAGCTGCCTTACTGAACTGACATCTCTTGCTGCCTCCATACTGCCAGACAGAGAAACCTCTGGGTCCCTGGTGTCTTCTCCCTCCGACTCCGACTCCTGCGAAAGTCTGCCTGGGAAAAGAGATCTGCCATGCACAGAATAGCCCAGCTGACCATCGACACAGTGGTACCTATCTGCCTGCACTGCTGCGCTGGTTGACCTCACAGTACCTCATCTGCCTGGTTACCGGGGCTGTGCGGACTGCTCTCTGGTGCTCCAGAGCCTCCGAATCCCCTGGCTAGCAGGCTCCTGCCAGATTATACAGGACTATCTGTGGTATGCCTGGTGGCCATTTTGTGACCTGTTCCGCCTGATATCCATGTTTTAGCCTGATTTTCATCTCATGGGTCATAGCTGAGAAAAATGCTCATCAACCCTACCCTGCTTGACCCAACCATTGTCTCCTCCTCGGTGGTGACAGTCCTGCATTCTGATTACGAATTCCTCTTCCTCCTTCACTCTGCATTATTTTGGTAGTACATACCACGTGAGACTGATACCCACTGCTCTTGCTTGGACTCTCATAAGTCCTCACCCTCTACATGTCCTCCAGCCATGTCGAAGCTTAGAATAACAAATATTTGGCTATGAGCACTGAGACCATCTCCAATCATAAATTCCTGCCGCCCTCGGTTGCTCCTCCTGTTGGCGCAATGGGGGAGTAGTGGGATTAGTGTGGAGACTTTACATCTACATCGGGAAGACTCCTCACCCTGCCTCCTTGCCTCTTCTGGAGGAACGTGCGACCGGGACATTGGAGTTGGAGGGTGAGTGCAGAAACTTTACACTAACAACAGGAAGACTCCTCACCCTTCCTCCCTGTTCACCTACAGAAATTTTTCCATGCTCCTGCTCTTCATGTCTGCATATCTGAGAGGTCTTGCAGTCCACTCATATGCCTGCAACTAACTAACATGCTCAAATAGAACTGGCAAGAGGTTCACCTACAATGGCCCACCGCAACCCTATTCTCCTTGAACCCATAGCCGGCCTTGTGTCTCATGTCAAGTTGGCTGGCGAATTGAAGCTTCAGGCGGCACATTTCTGGATTCTCTACATCTAATGAGCCAGTCACTACAGATACGCTAAAAGGCATGCTAGTCCTTCTACAATCGGGCATTAACAAAAGTGTGTCTTCCCTGGTCGACAAACTACAATGTAACATCGATGCCCTGGGTGAAAGAACAGATCACATCGAGTGCAAAATGGGTGAATTTTCTACCGATCACAATGAATGAATGGTGGACGCTCATAACACCTTGGAGGAGGAGGTGAAATGGCTGAAAATCAAAGCTACTGACGCTGAAGATCATTCCAGGCACAACATTAAAATCTGCGGCATACCTGACAATATCACTCCATTGATCTCCTGGCTTATATAAAGCATCTGTTGAAGAAGTTACTTCATGATGTCTCAGAATTAAATTTCACTTTGGATAGAGAGCACAGAATACCCAAGGCCGCTCCTGCTGAATTTCCCAGAGACACTCTGTTTAGAGTCCACTTACCATATTAAGGATGCTATTCTCTTGGAAGCTCGGAAATGTGGTTCCTGTTCTCCTCCATCTCTCTCTACCCAGATCTCTCTGCTGCTACCATGCAAGCAAGAAGAAACTTCGCACCCATCACCAAGATTTTAAGATACCGGGATATTAGATACTGCTGGGGCTTCCTGACTAAGTTGTTGATCTTTCAAAATGGAGCCTCCCATTCCATGCTTTCTGTGGACATGGGCTTCTCCCTTCTCTGTAGATGACGTCTATTACCTGATGACGAAGACGTGCCACCCAGAAAGCCTACTCGTCCTCCCCGTGTTTCGAAGGACTGGCATACTGTTGGATCCTCATGAAATGAGAGGATGAAGTTCTTGTCCTCTGAGGTGGATCAGGTGTTTTTTGTGTCTTTTTTGGTGAATTGATTGCCCATATGCATATTCTGACTTGATAAGTGTGTTTTCCTCTCCTCTCTCATCCTCACCCCCCCCCCCCCCCACACACACACACACACACACACACACACACACACACACCCCCCCCCCCCCCCCCCCCCCCCCCCCCCCCCCCCCACACACACACACACACACACACACACACACACACACACTTATTCGGTGCATTTTAGCACTAGGATGTTTATTTTCTGTTTAATTCCCTTGTACTTTTATTAGTATTTTGGTAAGCATGGAGTATATGTGATCATATTTCTTGTTTTGTTCTTTATTGTATTTGAATATGGTACTCCCATATACATGTAACTTTTCATACATTCTTTGTATTACACTTATGTTTTACATGTATACTATGCAATGTACTTTCGAGCATTGCTTGTGACTTTTCTATTTTCTGAAAAACTTTAATAAAAAGATAAATTTAAAAAAATGGAACTAATATGCCTGATGTATTAAAAATGACATCATTAACCATAGGTGAGTAAGACATAACAGGGTAGTGAAATATCAACACCAACCACAAATAAATATTTTTCTTGTAGTTCAGGAGTAATTCCCTATGTAGGAAATGATGCTTAATGTACAAAAGCTCAATAGTCTATATTGTGCAGGCAGACTCAGCCAGGTATAGATATGGCTGACTAGCCTGAATTACTAATATTAGTCCCACTGCTAGAGTCCCATTTCTATGTACATTTCTGTTTTTTTTGCCTAGTGTGAACCAGATCAAAGAGACATGTTGAAAGACGTGATGAGTTTCTGCTTTCTCTATTAAATTAAAGCTTCATCAGAGGTACTATAAAAAACTCAGAGCTGAGTACAGTCATGTTTAACTCTCCCCCCGCAGCCCCCGGCATTAATATGCAGCCATGAGACGACGGGCCAAATATGGAAAATTGGACTACGTTCCTTGGGACACCCATAGTGTCAGGAATTAATAGTCTCACCCAAAACATAAGTGTATATGTTGACACCATATTAAGACCTTTTGTTTGGGGTTTGAATTCATATACCAGAGACACTATGGATGTCTTGAACAAGCTAGAGGGGATCACCCTGGATGGGTGTGCATTTCTAGCTAGCCTCAACGTGGAAGCGTTGTACTCATCCAACCCTCATGATCAGGGTTGCCGAACCACAGAATATTTTCAGAGATCACAGGGTACGTTTATACAACCTCATAATGAGTTTGCCATCCGGTGGGCAGTATACCATGTGGGGCCAGGAAAGGGGGTGTTATACTATGTGGGGGACAGTAAAGGAAGCACTATACCTTGTGGGAACCAGTAAGGGGACGTTATACCATGTGGAGGATGAGTGGGGGACCCCAGTCAAAAGTTTGTCATGGGGCCAAACTTTCCTAGTTACGCCCCTGTCATTTAGATAGATGAGACCAAGTGGCAATGATTGGCCATAATACACATCACCATGTTAGGCAAAATCCAGCCAAAAACAGCATATCAGCACAAACATCTCATACCAATTGTCAAGCATGATTGTAGAGGTATGATGATTTGGGCTTGTTTTGCAGCCACAGGACCTGGACACATTGCAGTTATTGCTTAGACCATGATCTACTGATACCAAAGTATTCTAGAGTAAATGTGAGGCCAAAGCTTGGTATGTAACTGGACAATAACCCCCAAGCACACCAGCAAATCTACAACAGAATGGCTGAAAAAGAAAAGAACTAAGTTGTGGCAATGGCCCAGCCAAAGTCCAGAGCTCAACTTAATTGAAATGCTGTGGAAGGACCTTAAAGTAGAACTTTCACAAAAATTGTTATTCCCTGGCCCATTAGAAAACCACATGTGGTAAACTGTAGTAAATGTAAACTTATTAACCCTTTCCCGACATCCGCTGTAATAGTACGGTGGACGTCGGGTGCTGAAATATGGCGGCCGCTCGGGACCCGAGCAGCCGCCATAGCTGCCGGGTTTCTGCTGTATTATACAGTAGACACCCGGCGCTAATGCCCACGATCAGTGCCAGCAATGATTGTGGGCATTAACCCCTCTGGTGCCACGGTCAAAGCTGACTGAGGTGCCATTTTACCAGCGGCGTGCGGGCACCACCATTTTGCCGGGGATCGCAGGCACCCGGAGCAAGCTTCGGGTCCAGCATCCCATTGCTATGACAGCCGGGAGCCTTGTGAAGGCTCCCAGGCCTGTCTTTTATTAACTTCCATTGCAGGCTACTCTATGTAGCCTGCAATAGAAGCGCCGTTTTTTTCCAATGCATTGAATTAGTGATCAGACCCATTGGAGTTCAAGACCCCTAGGGGGACTAATAAATGAAAAAAAAAAAAAGTAAGAAAGAATATAAAAAATATTAAAAGTTCAAATCACTCCCCTTTCCCTAGAACACATATAAAAGTAGCTAAATACTGTGAAACACATACACATTAGGCATCTCTGTGTCCGAAAACACCCAGTCTACAAATCTATAAAAATATTTTCCCCGTACGGTAAACGCCATAGCGGGAAAAAAAAGTCAAAAGTGCCAAATCGCCATTTTTTCACTGTTTTGCCTCTGATAAAAAATTTACTTAGCTGCTTTTTTCTTGCCATAATACAAATTCTAACACTCCATTCAGTAGGACTATCAGCTGTGTATCCACCTGACTTCTGAACAACACAACTGATGGTCCCAACCCCATTTATAAGGCAAGAAATCCCACTTATTAAACCTGACAGGGCACACCTGTGAAGTGAAAACCATTTTAGGTGACTACCTCTTGAAGCTCATCAAGAGAATGGCAAGAGTGTGCAAAGCAGTAATCAAAGCAAAAGGTGGCTACTTTGAAGAACCTAGAATATAAGACACATTTTCAGTTGTTTCACACTTTTTTGTTAAATATATAATTCCACATGTGTTAATTCATAGTTTTGATGCCTTCAGTGTGAATCTACAATTTTTATAGTCATGAAAATACAGAAAGCTCTTGGAATGAGAAGGTGTGTCCAAACTTTTGGTCTGTACTGTATATATATATACACAGGGCCGGCATCAGCACCCTGCTGACTGTTACTGTGTAATGATCTCAGTCGCAGGGGGGTATGACCGCGACCAGACCCGGCGGGGTATGGGGCCCGCGGCCAGCTGGAGATGGCCGGGGCCCTGGACCACTATAATAGCAGTCGGGGAAAGCCTGGTTCCCCTACTGCTATACATATTGCAAATGAAAAGGGAGGTGACTTAAAATAATAAATACTACTCACCTCTCCTGGGATCGGCATACTTCCCGAGGCCACGCTGAGGCCTGTGATTAGGCCCCAGTGGTCACATGGGGCGCATTGGCGTAATGACGTCAGTGCACCCCCACGTGACTGCTGAGGACCAATCACAGGCCTAAGCAGGGACGTCTGAAGATGGCCGAAGATGCTGAAGACAGCAAAACAGACCAAGGCTGCCCAGGAAAGGTAAAGCAATGTGAGTATCAGTGTTTGTTATTTTTATTCACCTTCCCTGGGCCTCCAATTATTAATATAATATTAATATAATATTACAATAATAGCACCGGAGCGGAGGGGGACTGTTGGGAGCATATAATACTGTGTGGGGGCTCCTGCTGAGTATATAATACTGTGTGGGGGGGCACTGCTGGGCATATAATACTGTGTGGGAGCCACTATGCAGTATATAATACTGTGTGGGGGCCACTACTGGGCATATAATACTGTGTGGGGCCACTGCTGGGCATGTAATACTGTGAGGGGACCACTGTGAATCATAATACTGTGTGGGGGCCACTGTGGTGCATATAATACTGCGTGGGGGCCACTGTGGAGCATATGATACTGTGTGGGGGCCGCTGTGGAGCGTATGATACTGTGTGGGGCCACTGTGGAGTATATAATACTGCGTGGGGGCCACTAGGGAGTATATAATACTGCGTGGGGGCCACTGTGGAGTGCATAATACTGCGTGGGGGCCACTGTGGAGTATATAATACTGTGTGGGGACCACTGTGAAGTATATAATACTGCGTAGGGGCCACTGTGGAGTGGCACTATTAACAGTATCATGCCCTGTTCACACGGTGGAATCTGACACTGATTTTGCAGCAGATTCCTCGATCATTCTGCCTCCTATTGAAACTAATTGGAGCAGGAAGTTGGAAAAAAAAAGTGTCCTGCTGGAACCTGCCGCATATTCTGCAACTGATTTAGATGCCGTGGCTTGAGACTCCGCACTGGTTAGACTCATTCATTTGGGCCTAATCAGTGGTGGAAAACCGCAACGGCATGCTGATGTTCTGCACTGTGAGCCGGGGGCAAGAAGAATCCCAGGCAGATGTCCACCTCAAATTCCTCTTTACTTTCCAATGCCTGAACAGGTAGTACAGTATCTACTTGTATGGAATGGACTGTATTACACTCCACTCCAGTAGGTATGCCTCAGTAAAAAACACCCAATTTTGATTGCTTTTTTTTTTTGCAGTATTGTTCATGAGGTACACCAAAAGGGGCCCACTGGAGCTCTGTCGCCCAAGGGCCCACACAAACCTGGAGCTGGCCCTATATATATGTATATATATATATATATATATATATATATATATATATACACACACTGTCTTTGGACAGTTTCAAAAAAGTTGTAAAATGTGTGTAAAATGTAAAGAAAACAAGAATGAAATGATTTGGAAATCTCATATAACCATATTTTATTCTCAGTAGAACATATCAGAAGTTGAAAAATAGAATTTTTCCATTTAATTTGAAGAAATACAGTAACTAATTTAGAAATTGATGGCAGCAACACATTTTCAAAAACTTAAGACAGTGCTATTGTGTAGCATCGCCTCTTCTTTTTACAACAGTCTGTAAATGTCTGGGGAGTGAGGAGACCAATTACTAAAGTTTTGGGAGAAGAATACTGCCCATAGCAGTCAGGCAGATGCAGTTAATGTGTATTTATTTCAGTATCAATCATATCAGATCCGGGCAATTGATGCAACAGAGAAAAAATCCCAAATGTTAAGGTCAACAGACCTTTGTCACTGAGTATTCTGTGTATGGAAGTAAAAGAACACTGTAGGGCATACCAGCGTCCATGGACGTCCAGTGAAAAAGGTGTTGCTTGTTACAGTACCAACAAAATGAATGAGATTTTATATAATCACATTCATTCATACATTGTAGAAAATAGCTCTGCATTTTCAAAAATGCATGTGTTTTTGAAAAATGCAGAATGTTAATTTTACCTGTGGAAACATTGCATTTTTCCCATAGACTTATAAGGCGCGTGGAAAGTAAAAAGCTTTTTTGCTGCATTTCCGCTGTGATTTTTTTCCTGCAGCATTTTTGGCTACAGCCCCACGTTGCGGAAAAGCAGCTTTTTTTGTTGCAGATTTTGTTGTGTTTTTTTGAGCCAAAGCCAACAATGGCTATAAAAGGAGTGGGAAATATATAGGAAGTTCTTATACTTCTACCTTTTGCTCAATCCACTCCGGGCTTTGGCTCAAAAAACTGCAACAAAATCTGCAACAAAAAAATCTGCATTTCTGCAAGTGGGGCCTTAGCCTTAGCTTGGGCTTTTTTTTGTGTGCTTTAATTAAATGCTATACATGTTTAACAGAGTGTTGAGGGGCATGACCAAACAAAGCAAAATTCACAGAGGTCCATGTTGTGTGCCATTATTTTTACACCCACTCCCTCCGGATTTCAATCCTGGTTTTGCCTCAAATCTCGCTATACATGTAGTTATTAAAGGTACATAATTATAAGACATGTTACAATTTTCTGGTCATTCTAATATGTAGTAACATCTATGTTAGAGATTATGAAGGAGTTCTTTACTTGACTTGCTATAGTATTTCTGCAAAAAAAACACTTGTTGCAGTTCATGAAAATAACATCTGTTTTCAATACTGAAACCAAGATGTTATTTTTAAGTAGTAGACAGTTTCAGAAAGTACCCCTCACCCTTATCTTTATAGCTCATTCAGTCTTGGACATCTTCATTAGAAGAAGGAGAGAAATAATGGAGAAGTTCAATATATTCCAGGCAGCAATGCTACTACTCTTTGCTGTATGTGTAACAGGTAGGTGAAGTGGTTGTATGTTGTGTTTCTCTACAAAGGCATGAAACATTTTACACTAGGCAATGAATAATGAAGCAATATAAGGATATATTTACACCTGTCAGGAAAAATATTCTGCAACAGAAACATAAATTCATCTGCATTGGTTGCTTTTTTCAGCATGTGCATGGATTTCTCCAGGGTCCATTATGAAATGTATACAGTTGCAGAAATGTATGCAGCAAGCCAGCCAAGCGTATTTTGTATTTCATATCACTGAAAATTTTACCTGGGGAAACTGATGATATTTCACTACACAGTTCACTACATAATACAACAAAAGAAATGTTTACTGTGATTTCTATGTTTGCTTTTACATAGTGTTTTTTTTTGTTTTGTTTTTTGAGCATACAAGTGAAAAATTCACTGTTACGCTTGGGCTACACTATCATTTTGGCTGCAACTCCCATCATGTGACCAAAGATCGCTGGGCTGCAACTCCTTTACTATTGTTAGTCAATGGAAACACATTGAGACCCTGAGTCAGTGACATAACTTCTAGTCACAAACTACAAATTGCGGTCCCTCAAGGTCCTAACATTAGTGAAGGAGTCGCAGGGCGACCTGGTGATCTTTGCTCTTGTGGCAAGAGTTGCAGCCAAAATTGTTGTTTAGCCCTAGCCTTAATATAGTTATAGCTTAAAGTGTAAGCAAACTTTTATTTGTTTCATCATAAATTAATAGTGCATGTGAAGGGAAAATACATTGCATTATACTTCACTAAAGAAAAGTGCATGTATCTTTAAGCATTTCTCCTGCCTTTACTTCTTCTTACTGATTCATTCTATCATACTCCCTTACACAAGCAGTCTCAGTTTCCAATGGGCTCTATGGAGGGAGGAGGGGGAAGAGGTGAAGGAAAAAGACATGAGATATGAGACCGTCAATAGCATTAAGGCTAAGGCCTCACATTGCAAAAATGCAGCTTTTTTTGTTGCAGATTTTGCTGCTGTTTTCAGAGCCAAAGTCAGGATTGGCTTGAAAAGAAATGGAAAATATAAAGGAATCCCTTAGACGTTTCCCTTCTGTTAAATCCACTCCTGACTTTGGCTCAAAAAAACGCAGCAAAATCTGTAACAAAAAACTCTGCGTTTCTGCAATGTGGGGCCTGAGCCTAAATGTGTCATTTCTGTCAGGAGACCGCTGAATACTAATTCTTTACAACCCAGCTGTGTTTTGAAAAAGAACTGTCTCTTTATATTGCTGATATTTCTCTGAGGATCTCTCCTTTTCCTTCCACTCCCCTTTTCATATATTTCATCAGTGACAGAAAGAGACAAATAAATAACCAGGCACTTTTCTTACATTAAATATATTATTTTCACCCAAAATATGGATTTAGCAGCATGTAGAAGTATAAGAACTTTCTATATATTTCTCATTCTTTTTGTAGCTATTCTTGGCTTTGGCTCAAAAAAGCGCAGCAAAATATGCAACAAAAAAAGCTGAAAGCTGCGTATCCATAACGTGGGGTAGTAGCCTTCGGCTAAAGCTCTACATAGTGAAACGCAGCAAAAAAAAGCTGCGGAAAAAACTGCAGGGGAAACGCATCGCGTTTTTCTGCAGCATTTTTTATAGTGCTTTTGCAAAGTTTTTCTCTGGGGACTTTCTGCCCTTATTATACCTATAGAGAAAACACCAGTGTTTCCACATGCATAATTGACAGCTGCAATTTTCAAAAACACAGATGCTGCTTTTCCTCTGCAGATTTTTTTCTGCAATGTGTGGATGGGATTAGCCAGAATCCCGTTCACTTTCCAGGTAATGTAAAATGCAGGGTTTTTGCAACATTGGACTTCAGCCTTAGGGTGCTTGTACAGGGTGTAGCCCAGCCCTAGTAGTCACTGTACTTGACATGGTTCGGGTTACCGTGGCTAAGGAATGCACCCTTTGACACCTTCCCTAACACTTTTGAAAGTTGTCTAATAAAAAAATGCTGTTAAGATTTCAGAAAATGTGCCAGATTTATTAACAGCCTGCACCATATTTTTTGAGCAAATTATTGATGTAAAGTATCTTATCTAAGAACTAGTAGATGAGAAATGAGAAACATTTATTATACAATGTGCTGTCTGTATAGTAAGTTTAGTTATGAAGTCATGTTGAACTTTAGGACAGAAGTAATAAATCTATCCCAATGTGTGTAGCTAGCTCTTCTCTACCATCTTTCCTTTCAGGCTGTGAAGTATCTGCCTGGAGTTATTTATATTAGTATAATGTTGTACCGTGTTAGCCATTGAAAGTAATGGAAGAGTGAAGAAATCAGGGGATACCTTTTAGAGGCTAACTGAGTATATTTATAAGTAAGCTTTCAGAAGGGCAAGCTTCCTTCATCAGACATGGTGTTATACAAGAACTGAAAATTCACAGATTTTTATACACATGGTCGTCAAAGGATTTTAGAGTCCTTAAAAAAACCAAAACAAAATGCAATCTAAGTAGAGAAGTTATTTACAACAGGTCAAAAAACAATCTGGAAAGTTGTGGTGCGTGACAGAGGGATCTGTTATCTGTTTGCTATCAGGAGGTGATTTGTGACCCTCACAGTTCATACATAGTGTGACATGAAGCTGGCATGAATATTCCAAATTGCAGAAATTTGAAATTTTTGCATAAACTTGTACTCCCATTCTTTCCTTTCCTCCTGCGTCTTAAAATGTCCCATTAAAACCACAACCCGCAAATCTTCAATAGAGTGGTTTTCTCCGAAGAAATGTGCTGCCACTGGGAAATCGGTTCTGCTGTTATTAATATTGTATCTGTGTGAGTTAATTCGTTGACTGAGTCTCTGCCCTGTTTCCCCCACATAGAGGCCTGTGGTGGGACATTGCACACACATTATGAGATACACATTATGGAGTTATTTATTTCATAGTGACATTGTTGTGTGCAGTAAAATTACTTAAACTAATGCAAACTCAATATACATATGTTTACAACTTTGCCAACTTGAAGCTGAAATTTAATGGTACCAGCGTGGCAATATTACATCAAGTGGAGGTGATGAGTCTGTTCAAAGAAAAATGGTGTTTTAGTGTGAGATGCTCTGAGGTTTGCACAGTTTAGGCACTTTGACATCATGCCTGTCATATGAAATCAACTTAATTGTAAATAGTTCTAAGTATTTCATTTGCACTTCATCTTGCAGTATCCCCATAAATTGTAAATAGGGGGACCATTTTTCTACAAATAATGTAGCTTGTCTCAGCCTACACAGAGCCCTTTTCAAATAAGGGGGCGTTCACACCACTGTTGGATGTCCGTTATGATAGGGACCATTAAAAAAAAAAAACTATTAAACGGACACTAACTGATGTTAATGTGTCTGTTTTTTTAACTGATCCATTTAATGGATCAGTTTAAAAAAATGGATACATTAACATCAGTTAGTGTCTGTTAATGTCCATTATGATAGGTGTCCGTTTTTTTGTTCTGCTTTCTGAGCATGAACAAAATGGACAGAAATAACGAACGGTATAACTGATGACCGTCTGTTACCATCCGTCATACGTTTGTAAGCCATAGACATTAATGTTAAAAAATAACGGACCTGTGATTTGGTAAAAAAAAACAGTAGTGTGAACGCCCCTTAAGGATACTAGTTTGCAAAATTAGCATATTGTATGGCTTAAAATCTTTCTCTTGCATGCACTAAGTACATCATAAAATAAATATTTAGATGAATAGTATGATAGATCTGTTTAATATCAATATATTAATGGTCAGTAATCATAATATGCCAAAATACTGCCCATACATAGCATTCCTGAAAATATGTGCTGCATAGACTGTTATCAATTGCAACCTCTACAACATATATACATAAATCAATGTATGCATTAAATAAGTATTGCTTATTCAAAACTGAATATTAAACAATGTATTTTCAGGTTATTATTATGGTGGCCAAGACCGTGTTTTAGTGGACAACAAGTGCAAGTGTGTCAAGATTACCTCTAGGTTTGAGACATCAAAAGAAGACCCAAATAAAGAAATTCTAGTAAGAGATATTAAAATAACGTGAGTGAATTATGTTTTATAAGAAAATAGATTTTTTTGAGTTTAATACCATTTTAATTTTGCATACAGTCGTTGGTAATGTGGCCATACAGCAGTACTGAGTATGTCCAGGATAACTTTTGCTTGTGCGACTGCCATTGTGATTCTGACGTTGCCTCCCACATTCCTAAAAGACAGTGGCGTAATGGCCGTGGCCCCGGATCACCATGCACCATGATAGCAGTCGGGGAAATCTTGGTTTCCCAACCGCTATACATATTAATGGAAAGAGGCCCAAGTGAGGTGACTAAATATAAAAAATATTTACACTCCCCTCTCCTGGGCTCAGCATCCTCTCTGTGGCTCCTCCGGCCTGTGACTGAGGTCATACACCCCAGACGTCACTTCTGGGGCAGCTGGGGCGCATTTTCCCCAGTCGCCGGCAGAAGAGGGTGCTGAAAACAGCCGGATGGAGCAAGGATGCCCAGAAGAGGTGAGGTAAGGTGAGTATAAACGTTTGTTATTTTTAAACACTTCCCCTGGGACTATACTTATTATACTCTGGGATCTGAGGAACCATCAGAGTATAATAATAGCACTGGCTCTAGGGGGACTCTTGGGAGCATATAATACTGTGTGGGGGCCACTGTGGAACATATAATACTGTGTGGGGGACACTGTGGACCATATAATACTGAGTGGGGGCCCCTTATAATACTATGTGGGGACCACTGTGGTGCATATAATACTGTGTGGTGGTCAATGTGAACCATATAATACTGTGTAGTAGCCACTGTGGACCATATAATACTGTGTGGGGGCCACTGTGAAGCATATAATACTGTGTAGGGGGCCACTGTGGAGCATATTATACTGTGTGGGACCATTGTTGAGCATATTATACTGTGTGGGGTCCCTTCACTATTCACATCACATGCCATCTTTTTTATGGCAACCGTGCACTATTATTACAGGCTGTAATAACATTGCATGGTAATTATAAAACAGATACTGAGCAATGTAAATAGTGAAGGGCTCACTGCG
The DNA here is from genome assembly GCA_947044405.1 of Leptodactylus fallax. Taxonomy (NCBI): domain Eukaryota; kingdom Metazoa; phylum Chordata; class Amphibia; order Anura; family Leptodactylidae; genus Leptodactylus; species Leptodactylus fallax. Next base: position 21,805 of record CAMRHE010001521.1, on the reverse strand, counting down.
CTCGCAAAAGCACAACAGTATCTACAAAGCATTGATCAGCAGGGGCCTCTCTTAGACTGTTAGGGCCCTGCAGATCGACTGTTTCCCACAGCACACAGCTCTCAGTATTGTTTACATGCCAGGTGCTGCGCTGCTCACTCAGTGTATTCTTTATAACTGCAGTTATGGGTACTTTAGTTGTATCCCTTTCAAGTATCTGAGATACCTCTGAAGCACCCGTAACCATCACTATCAAGAATTCGTTGTAGTGAGGGGGTAGGGGGCCCTGGACAAAAGTTTGCACCAAGGTCCACAAGACTTTAGTTACACCACTGCTAAAATATTTGTATGCCTTCCTGGGAAATTGTATATGTAAAAAGTATATTTGGGTGTGCACTTCTACAGCCATAGTGTTGATTGCTGTGATCCTATTCCTTGAGTTCAGTTCTGATTTATGGACTAGGCAGACTCAGCGACAGTATTCCTGTACAATCTTCTTCATATTTGCATACTGAATACTATTGTTTTCGTTGATGTCAAGATTTTGGTCAATGTAGTTCTGGTGGAGGATCTGTATTACTGTTTTGTCATCCCACTGGATATTTTGTCTGTTTACTAGATTGCCACTGTTAAAGATTGCAGTTGCGCAGTTGTACAAGTCAAATTCCATTTTGATGTTGTTACTTATTGTTATTATTATTATTATTATTATAAGATTGAATACCATATTTTTCTGCATTTTGCCCACAGGGTTCCAATGAACGCCAGAGAGAACATTTCAGATCCAACTTCTCCATTAAGAACTAAATTTGTTTATAATGTTCGTGACCTGTAAGTTATGATATATCTAACTGATGCTGTGAGCAATAATGATTCTGAATGTATTGAGATATATCTTGATATTTTGTCTCAGGATGCACTATTAAAGAATTATATTGTATTTATACTATTTTCTAAGATGCATGCTTTACTGCATTTAAAGGGATTGTCTCATAAAGGCATCTCATGCCCATATACCCTATTAGGGCATATGAAAGCCCTAAAGGGGGTCCCCTACCCAGAAGACCTACTCTGTTCACTGTTGCAGGAATCTAACAGAGTGGAAAAGTATAATTGAAAAGCTTAAAAAGTATTTCATTTAATCCATTTTTATTTTAAAGAAATAAAAATGTGAAATGTGACTTAAAGGGAGGATATAGCATTCTTGGCTAACAGAATGCATGTCAGTCTGTCATGTATGCATTTCTACCTAGTTGTAGCAATTCCTTCCTCTGGTATATTAATCTAAGTAGGCAAAGGTAGGTGACAATAGGAACAGTGTTCACAAATAAGTGCAGAGAAGGGGGAAGAAAGCAAGGTAAAGGGTCCATGGTCCTGTCAGTTCAGTTTCGTATAACTGTGGAGGGTTCAGAGGTTACATTTGGAATAGGGACACAATACACTTATCTGCATATAAGGTCTAAGATCTTATTCAGATGGTCATCTCACAGTTGTGAGCTTTATATTTACTGCTGAAAACATGATTTTGTTCCATTTTAGCACTAAGCATAAAGCGGTCACCTAAATGAATCAAAAATCTGCACAGTACACATTATTTTACTTCTTACATCAACTGTTGTATGAGTAAAGTTCAATGAGAAGAACTATGGCCATGACTAAAGTTTTTGTATTTGGTCTCTGATATGCAATAAGTTATTCTGAACATTAGTGTGTATCAAAAATAACAATATGTATCTTCTATCTTTATATCTTTATTTATCTTTATATTTTTTTTTTATTTTTAGTTGCAAAAAATGTGACCCTAAGGAAATTGATATCAACGGCATACCAGTTCTTGTTTCTCAGGGAGACTGCAAAAAAACAGATGAGGACACTTGCTATACTTATAAAAGAGACAAGTGCTACACAACTGATGTTCCCTTCAACTACGATGGGAAGACAATAATGAAGAAAGTACCTCTGAACTCCGAGTCCTGTCATGAAGTTTGAAAACAGCCATCAAAAGTGTATATTTAAGAACATGTTTTGTTTATGCTTTTTCTATTACTTTCTATATGCTTCATAGCATTTCATTTTATAACCTTGCCTTACACACATTATAGCTATGTAATAAACCCATTTATTATCTGTGCATATCAATAAAGGAATCGTGACAAAGTATTTTTACTGTAATTTACAGAATTGTTTAAATGACTGAAGGGGTTTTAGGGCATATAAATGTCATATATTTTCATAGCTGCATCTTTAGTGTGTCTTGGCTCAATTTATACCACCTATTAACCTCTTTATTAATCTGGAATTTTGCACCAAAGTTTTGGCATAAAATTATATATCTTATGTCACACCCCCTTCCCACCAGATTACTTTCTCTTGTTAAGAGAGAAAAAACAAAGTCTAAAACAATAAATGTGATGCAAGATATGAATACCTCCCCCACTGTTTACCTTCATCCCAATTTAATAAAACTAATTAAGAATTTCTTTGAGAATTATCTGGGCAGTAAATGATGCCATACATATCAGACACATTACATAGCGAAGCTTGAAGCTTTCATTCTTATAATGACAAACACAATTGCAATACACTTTCCAGTGCACATATTCAAGACTATTACTTTCTTGCAGGAACTTACAAACATAGCCAAAAGATGTAGCAAAACATTAACTTTCCTAACCCATATTGTAACTCAGAGATATTACAATAAAGGAGATACATATGTATTGTAAAATAATCTCAATACGAGTATGCACTGTAGCCATGAGACACATAAGAATTTTAGAGACGTCATGAAAAACTTTTGCACGAGAGGTACTGTAAGTCAGGTTGTGGTTTAAAGTTTTAACTTGTTTTATGTTTCATGGTTAACATCAACAAAAATCATTGTGTCTTCTCCTGATGGGGAACTGGTAGTGGTGGACATGTTACCTCTCTATTGCCCAGTGGCATGTCCTGGCACAGCAGCAGAAGCTCAAAGCCTTTAGAACTGCTTCGCTGGTAACAAGTATTAAAAGGGTGCAATAATAATGAAATGGAGCTAAAAAGAGAACTGGAAAAACGATTGTATAAATTTATTGTATACTTTATAAATGTAATTGCATTGACTAAAAACTAGTACATAAACCAGCAGTGGGATTCAGCACTAGCATAGTGCATTTAGAACTACGGACTATTCCCTATTGTGTTATAGTAAGAACCCCACCCAAATGCAAACCTTTTTATGACCTTGGGGCACTCAGGTATGGGAAAGTTATTGGGCACTACTATCAGCATATCTTATCACAGCCAGCTTTGCTGGAGATTTTATTTTTGATGCTAGAGGAGTGCTATAGTATAACCATTCTCTTCATACATCTGCCTCATGGTGTATTGACACATACCGCTTTCACAGTACTTCGGCTGGCTTCACAGGTATTGTGCTTATCATTTGTGAACTGGTAGGACATGTAATACAGAACCAGTAGTGTAAGTACTGCCGTAGCAGCCGTAGCCGCTGCCACAAGGCCTTGGACCTTAGGGGGCCCAGTGGACCCCTGATGTTTTTTTTGGTTTGTTTTTTTTTAATAGGCCATTAACCCCAGCAAGTGTCGGGCCCTATTTACTTACTGATCCCTGGTCCTGCTCATGGCTGCCTCACAAGCAGAGGCGGCATGAGCGGGAGTAGGGATCGGTAAGTAAGGCCACGGACCCGCGGCAAGAGTATTTGTTGGGTGAACCCCAATAAACACTGTTCTTATTATAATCTGGGGTCTCTGGCGCACTCCCTGCCATCCTCGGGACTCTTTAGTGACGTCACAGGTGTCATGTGGATCAGACCGGCATCGTGATGCATAATGACGCAGGCGTAACCCACGTCTGTGCTGACATTGAAGAGGGCCGAAAACAACAGTGAGTGCGCCGAAGCCCAGGAGAAGTGAGTAACACTGGTTTTTATGTTTGTCACCTCCCCTGGGCCTCAGATTATACTCTGGAAAGAGCCCAGAGTATAATAATGGGTTGTGAGTTGTCCACTATGGGGCATGATACTGTGTGGAGGAGCCAATATGAGACATAATAGTGTGTGGAAAGTCTCCTATGGGGTAATATACCGTATGGAGGGGCCATGATGAGACATAATAGTGTGTGGAGGGGTCACTATGGGACATTATACTGTGTAGAGGGACCAATATGGGACATTATACTGTATGGAGGGGCCACTATGTGACATTATACTGTGTGCAGGGGCCGCTATGTGACATTATACTGTGTTGAGGGGCTGCTATGGGACATTATACTGCGTGGAGGGGACGCTAGAGACATTATACTGTCTTTAGGCCACTTTGTGACATTATAGTATGTGTAAATAGGGCGTTATACTGTGTGGAGGACAGGAAAGGGGGTGTTATGCCGTGGGGGGGAGGCCCAAGACAAAAGTTTGCTATGGGGCCCATTCTTTGCTAGTTACACCACTGGGCCCCTCTACACAGTATAATGATCCATAGTGGCCCCTCCACATGGTATAATTTCCCATAGAGGCCCCTCCACACAGTATAATATCCCAGCGAATTTTCCAAAAATTTTAGGTTCAGCTAAACCTGAAATTTTTCGGGTTTGCCACTCACTAGCTATTATTATACTCTGGGGTCTGCAGAGCCCAGAGTATAATAAGCGAAGGCCCAGGGGAGGTGATCAAACATTAAAATCAATGTTAATCACCTTCCCTGGACTCCAGTATGACCTGTTCTCTTTGGCACTTCTGCCTGGCATCAGCGACCGCTGATTGGGTGTCAAGGTTCACGTTGGCATCATTATGCGTCATGACACCAACGTAGCCCCTGAGGCCCTATCAGTGGTTTCTGATGTCAGACAGAAGCACCTTAGAGAACAGGGAGTCGCTCTGGAGTGCAAGAGAGGTAAGTAACATTGTTTTTTATGTTCGATCACCTCTGCTGGGCCTCCACTTAAACCCCAGAGTATAAATAATAGCAGTTTCATTTAGGCTGTGTTTGGTCCAAAGGAAACTGCTGGGTGAGTTCATCTAAGTGCCACCCCCCCCTTAGGGACTTGGAGTGCTGTGCCAGAGAAATATGCCTTGCATGCCGCGGGTTGCTGACCCCTGCCCTAGGGGGAGTCAAGCTGGGAGAGTCACTGGTAGAGAGGGACCTGGGTGCAATTGTAGATCAAAGATTAAATAACAGCATACATTTTCAATCGTTGCTTCTAAGGCCAGCAGGATATTGCCATGTATTAAAAGGAGTATGGACCTGTGGGACAGGGATGTAATATTACTATTTTATAAATCATTGGTGCAGCCCCATCTGGAACATGCAGTTCAGTTCTGGGCCCCAGTTCATAGAAAGGATGTCCTAGAGTTGGAAAAGTTAAAACAGACATCCTCAAAGCAAATAAAGGGCATAGAAGTCCTCAGTTATGGAGAGTTAAATTTGTTTAATCTTGAGAAGACTCATTTAAGGGGGATATTATAAACATTTAGGAATATATAAATGGCCCATACCAAGAATATGAAGAAAAGATCTTGCTTGTAAAATCCCCTCAGAATGTTTAATCAGCATTGGCGACAAGGCTTCTTTACTGTAAGCACTGTGAATCTGTGGAATAGTCTACACTAGGAGTTGGTCACAGTAGCAACAGCTGACAGCTTCAAAAACAGCTTAGGTGCCTTTTTACAGTAAACATTGATGCTTATACAAATGAATAGAATGCTCATTTCCTTCACCCATTCCTTTGTTGAACATGATGGACATCAGCATTTTTCAAAAGTACTAACTAAACTATGTAACATTTTTCGGTTCATTGAGACTTGTGGGCATTCATTTATGTACAGCTCTTACGGTTCCCTAACAACAGATGAGCAACTGGCTTGGCTAACATTCTCTTTGCTTTCTCAAGACTCAGTGGGTCAGAAGCAAATTGAGGATTTGTTACATCCAACAGAGGGCGCATGAGCTTCTCAGCTCCTTTTCCCATAATGCCTTGTAACATTTCAGTTAGGCTGAGGTCTGAACTTTGACTGGGACATTACAACACCTTGATGGTTTTCTTTTTCAGTCGTTCTGTTGCTTTTGCCCTTGGGGTTATGGTTCTGTTGCATTACACAGTTCTGACAACACTTTACCCATTAGATAGATGGCCTAACGTTTGACTTTAGAATACTTTGGTATATAGAGCAGTTCATTGTTGCAGTGCTAGTAAAATTGATGGCTATGTAAGGGAATTGCTAGTTGTGCAATTCTCCAGTGCTGCTGCTGAAACAAGGGAAGAAGGGAAAGACAGACAGTGAGTCCTAAACTCGACCCAGCCCCTGTCCCTACCTAATCGCCACACTGTCCTAATGACAGGATCAATGGGGCGGCAAAACCCTTCCTAGAAATAAGTGGCACACAGAACAAGCCAAGACAAACAACACAGAAGAGGAGGTCAGCTAGCTAAGGAGTTGGTAACAGTCCAGCCACACAGTACAGAAACAAACTCCAAGAGAATAGTCAAAGTTAAGCCAGAGGTCAGAGGTAAGAATAATAATAACAGTAAGAGCACAGCCAGCAAGGAACAAAGTTACAGGACAGAGTCGCAAATGGCCAGCGACCAAGAGTGAGCTGATGACCTGTATATAGCAAGTCCAGGACCAGCCCCAGACTTGATTGGTAGACAGGCTGTCAATCACACAGGCAAAGCTAAGATTAACTGAGGAGGAGCAGAAAGAAACAAGGTGCAGGCAGTGGTGAACCTAGTCTCTTTGCTGCCTGAGGCGGACTATAGAAAGACGCCCCCCCCCCCCCAAAAAAAAACAAAAAAAACTGAGTTTCCATGCTACTAGTTTAACACACTGTTATCGTCCCACAATATACACAGTACACAAAGTTATAAAACAGTTTTTAAGAATTCTTCTTCCTGTATTACTTCAGTATCAGATCAACAACACGGCATTAACAATGAAAGTAACTTCACACATCTTCTGCTTGGTGGATGGACGAGGCCACGTGGCCCCCATTCTCTATAATAGGAGCCCCGCAGATAGCTGAGTACTGGACTTCGGCTATCTTTGGCACTCCCATTAAAGTGAATGAGAGCCACGCAGGTTCGTCCATCCACCAAGTGACACATCTATATATATGGCTGCGATCAGGAAGGATTCCCACCTAGTGGGGGGGAAAAAACCCAATTCTCAGGCTCAGTGGGGGTCTCAGCAGACAGACCCCCATCAATCAGGTATTTATCCTCTATCATTTAGGTGTATACAGGGCAGTAACATTTTGTGACTTACAGGTGACGTCTCTGACTAATCCTTCATATTTCCTTTCTCTTCCCTTTGGACCGCCATGACCATTTCTTCCAGCTGTGACTTGTCTCTGTAAAGTTTGCAACACAGACATCTTTGGCTCCTCACTTTTCCAGGCATCCAACCCACATTGTCCTCACCTACACAAAGCCCCCATCCTGCTGCTACCCCCAATTATAAAATATATGATATAACCCTCCATAATGAATAATACTCCCAAGTGCATCTTTATATTAATAATGTCCGTGTGTACCCTGTATAAATAGTGCCCCTTATTAATAATGCCCCAGGTGTTAACTAATTAAAAGGTTTTCCAGGTCATTAATAAACTAATCAGTGGGGTTCAAAAACCCAGGACCCCCACTGATCAGCTGTTTGAATGGTACCTGTGTAAGCGCCGTGACCGCTTCTCTGTTTACATAGTGTAATTCATCTCATAGCAGCCATGTCATGCAACTACAGCCTCGTCCTGTACATGTCTACTGTATGTGACAAGGCTACAATTACATCACACGGCCACTATAAACAGACAGCGTATAATATAAACAGGTGCCATAGCCCCTGTTTATAGCGCCCCATTTACACACACTATAATGTTCCACAGCAGCCCCTGCACACAGTATTACGGCCCGCAGCGGCCCCTGCACACGGTATTATGCTCCATAGTGGCCCCTGCTCACGGTATTATGCCCCGCATTGGCCACTGCACACGGTATTATGTTCCACAGCAACTCCTGCACACAGTTTTATGCCCCATATTGGCCCCTGCACACGGTATTATGCTCCACAGTGGCCCCAGCACACGGTATTATGCTCCATAGTGGCCCCTGCACTGGTATTATGCTCTATAGTGGCCCTTGCACTGGTATTATGCTCCATAGTGGCCCCTGCACTGTTATTATCCTCCATAGTGGCCCTTGCACTGGTATTATGCTCCATAGTGGTCCCTGCACTTGTATTATGCTCCATAGTGACCCCTGCAACCGGTATTATGCTCTATAGTGGCCCCTGCACTCGGTATTATGCTCTATAGTGGCCCCTGCACTTGTATTATGCTCCAGAGTGGCCCCTGCACAGGGTATTATGCTCTACAGTGGTCCCTGCACAGGGTATTATGCCCCATAGTGGACCACCCATGAACTATTATTATACTCTGGGGTCTTTTCAGACCCCAGAGTATAATGATTGGAGACCCAGGGGAGAATACAAACATAAAAACCAGAGTTACTTACCTATCCTGGACACCGATGCACTCCTTGCAGCTTTCGGCCATGTTTAATTGCGCACACACGTCACGTGATCAGGCCAGCGACGCGACCTGATGACGTCACCAGAGTCCTCAAGCCTGTTCGGAGTTACATCGGATCACAGGAGGTGAGTAACACTGGTTTTTATGTTCCCTCACCAATCCTAGGCCTCCGATTATTATACTCCGGTGTCTGAATAGACCCCGGAGTATAATAATAGTAGTATTTGCGGCCTAACTTACCGATACCCGCGGCCGCTCACAGCGGCATCCACTTCCCTTTCTGCGGCCCATAGCAGAAGGGGAAGCGGGGGCGGCCACGAGCAGACGTGGGGTAGGTAAATAAATAGGCCCTGACCTGCCGGGGATACTCCAACAGGTTATGGCCTATTTATATATATAAAAAAAAGTTATACTCACCTGCGATGCCTTGATGCAGCCGCCACCGCCTCCTCCTGTCCGCGACGTCTGTGTCTCAGCGTAGGCGGCGTCATGACGTCATTGTATCGCCGCCTGCGCTGAGATGCGATGTCTTGTAAATCAGCCCAGGACAGGCCCCGCTCAGCTCTGTTTTTTTTTGTTTTTTTTAAAGCGGCCTGTCCTGGGCTGGTTTACATGAAATAGTAAAAATGCCACCCCCCCGGACAGTGCCGCCCGAGGCGGCCGCCTCACTTCGCCTCATTAGCGGTGCGCCCCTGGGTGCAGGAGACGGGTGTGGCTGAAATTCAATTACAGACAAGAGGTACTAGGACAGTATTCAGACTGAGTAACAAGAACCCTACGCAAGGAACCAAACTGAACACGCCTCCTGTGCCGCAGCGTGCGAGCAGAGGGTGGTGCAGAGACCCGAACAGGCAGAGACGTTACAGGCTATTTGAAGTATAGTTTAGTCTCCATTTTGTATATTGCAGTCTCCATTTTGTATTATAGACTCCATTTTGTGCCTTAAGCTGAATTTCTCATTGCTGTAGGAACTCTTCTTGCATACCTTTGATATCTTAGTTATTTTGTTTATTTCACAGATCTGTATGAACAAATGTATGAGATCTTTCTCACCCAGGAGCCTGTTTTCATTTTCTGAAGGTTGTTTTGGCTACCTTATCTAAGGCTCTGGAACTGGCCACTTCATGGTACAGGATGAGGTAGACAAACAGCACCTGTGCAGTTCAAGCTTATGCAATAGTAGGTTGTATCAGCCATTATTTTTAATGGGTATTAGAAGTTGAGGGGGTGCTGATGAAGTCAGAAGCTCTGTACCTGTGTGTAGAGGACGCTCTTCATGGTGTTGTTTCCCAAGGGTTCTCTGCCTTCGCCGGTCACTTCCACGTTGATGTTTTTCTGCGCAGATGATGTGATAAGCTCTTGGTGAGGTTTGTAAGTAATCTCTGTATCTTAATCTTTGTATCATTATATCTTTGTATCCCCCTTACTAAACTCTCCCCTCTACAATTTATTCTAAATGCAGTGGCCAAGCTCATCTATCAGTCTAGACGCTACAGCGATGCCTCCGGTCTGTGTCAGCCACTGCATTGGCTGGCTATTCAATGCAGAATACAATATAAACTTATCAACCTCATTCACAAGGCTCTCCATAATGCTGCACCTCCCTACATTTCCTCCCTCATCTCTGTCTATCACCCAACCCGTGCTCTCCGTTCACTCAATGACCTAAGACTAACATCCCCTATTATCATAACCTCCCACTCCCGTATACAAGACTTCTCCCAAGTTGCACCACTTCTCTGGAATGCTCTACCCTGGACAATCAGATTAACTCCCAATTTCTACAGCTTCAAGCACAAACTAAAGACACGTCTTTTCAGACAGACCTATCACAATTCCTAATGTAAACCCTTCCACAGTTAGAATGCCTAAAACGAACGCTCCTCTGTTCACACTCCTACATTACCCCACAGGATATGATGCCATATCAGATTGTAACTTTATATGTCCATGCACCATCTGCATGTTAAAGCATACTGACTGGTGACGGCTCATAATGAAAGTAACCACTATCACAAAAATGTCTGGACCACTGTATAAGCAATGCTACCTCTGATGCCGCCCCTGCTACCTTTTGTTTCACCCCCTCTACCTCATAGATTGTAAGCTCTTGCGAGCAGGGCCCTCAGTCCCATTGTGTGGATTGACTATTTCTCTGTAATGTATCTCTTTGTCTGTACTTGAACCCTACAATTTGTAAAGTGCTGCAGAATATGTTGGCTCTATATAAATAAAATGTATTATTATTATTATTATTGTATCTTCATTTTTGTATATTAATTTTTGTATCTAGCATTTTACAAACGTGTATTTTTATTATATCACTTATATACTATCATTTTACCATAATTGATTTGTCTTTATACTATTTTAAATAAAATTATATTATATCCTATTTGACTGGCCTTCTTTAAAGCATATCTAGAACCTGTGTTGATAAAACTTTGCAAAACAATGATGAACTCAATGACTGTAAGGTGCCCAGGTCCTGTAGCTGCAGAACAAGCCCAAATCCCCACCCCTGGTACATGGTCTAACCTTGGAGTGAATTTGCTGGAACATCCACTCCTGGGAAGATTACTAACTTTCCAATTTCCCACATTTTCCACATAATCTTTCTCACAGTAGAAATTACAAATTGTTTGGAAATGTCCTTATAACCCTTCTTAGATTGATGGGCAGCAACAGCTGGTTCTCTGGGATCATTGCTGATGTTTTTTTGTCCTTGGCATTCACATGTTTGAATACTCCAGACAAGCAAAGTGCCAAAACTTCTGCCTTTCTAGAGGTCGTCACACTTGCAGATGATCATTTAATCAAGGCATTTGAGTAGCAGCACCAGGGTGCTACTTACCTTCTTAATTCCTTTGGAAGCAGTATAGATGTATGGCACAAATCAGGTCGCATACAAGATATATCCAACCCACTGTCTACCAATTCTGTACACGTTACTCACTAAACACACACATGCGACCATAAAGCAGGGACTCCACTTCCACACTCCCTTTAAACTCACCTATCACACTAGGCTACACAGGATTGAAGCAACCTTCTACAATCCACACAAATAGCTGCCACCACCCGTCATTTTATGATAGGCAATGCACCAATATACTCAAACCACGTACAAATAGTAAACAAAAGGGTAACTAGACTAAGCAATATTTACTCTCTTTGGACTTGTGGGGACATGTAGAACCAAGAACAATCTTCTTAAATGTTAGATTTAATATACACAAAAAGTAAAATCATTAACAATAAAAGATGTAATAGCAACAGACATAAACATGCAAATAATATCAAATAAAAATGAATGAAAGAAACAGACCTGTTTGTAAGTCTGGCTGGGAGCACAGTAGGAAGTAGCTGGGATGATGTACAGGCAAGGCTGCAGTATCTTACCCTGAATTTTCTGTACCTCATCAATTTTAAATTACTCTCAGCTTTGTCACCTCCCGGGACCTCCTACCTTTGACTGTCATTTTTTGATTGCTATACAGAACTTTGGGCAGCCATGTTCTCAGACTGACCCAGAGTTGGAATGTCTGTTACAATCCACACGCAAACACTTGCTAATTAGTGGTTGCTTGGTCGGTTGTGGATTGTAATTACCATACAGCTTGGCATTACTAGACACAGAACACACAGATAGGGCACAGACCTACTGACACAGTGAACCATACTCCACTATGACTATGAATACAAAAGTTAAAACATAAATAGATAGTATAACCTATATACATTTCATCATAGTGCACTTAATTTTTCACATACTGTGTAACATCTTTGCCCTTCGGACTTCTGCGCCATCCTCCGGCCGCATGCTACAGCGCAGGAAGCGTGTTCATTTATGATCCTCTGCTCCTGTTTTAGCACAGCTGAGAATTTGTGACAGTGTACCAGTCCAACTAGTGCTCTGAGTTCCTCTGGTTACTAAAGAGTTTACGTTGTTGCCCTTTAATTGACATCCTTCCTTGCCAATCAAGCCTGTGGAGGATCCTTGATACCCTTTATATAGTTTTCCATCCTTCTCTTGGTTGCTTGCTAATAGTCTCTCTGAGCGTGCTAGCGTTATACTGTTTCCTCTGATTATATTCTGACCTTGGCTTTTCCCTTTCACTATTCTTCTGGTTCTGATTTTGTACTTCACTGTCCAACTGGTTCTGACCCTTGGTTCTCTTCATTACCCGTTCCTGTTTGTTTGTCTTGTCTGCGTTTTGTGTATTCACTTGTATTATAGGAAGGGGCCGTCGCTCAGTTATCCTCTACTGCCTAGGGTAGTTGAGGTAAGTAGGTAGGGACTGGGGGTGGGTCAAGAATTAGGACTCACTGTCTCTGTTGTTCCCCTACCTCCCAGGTTCCAGCAGCAGCTACTGGGGAATTGCTTAACTGGTAATTCCCTAACACACCGTTTCTGCATTTTGGCCTAGTTTTTATTAAATAAATAAATAAATAAATAAAGTCACTGTGGTATCTGTTATGTGTTGTTCATCTGAAGTTGTATTTACCTAATTTTATTATGCCCTGATACATAAAACCATACATAAAGAATTCAAACAAGTTGCACTTTGTTTTTCTCATGTCTGTATATTGCTTTGACATTCATTATTATAGCGAGGTTTAACAGTATCAGTTCTGGTTGTCTAGGTGTTAAGAGATTCAATGTTTTCTGCTTATTAACACTATAATACACTTAATTATTTGATACATAGATCTTTAATTCTGACAAAATAAAGCTGTCAATAGGTAAGCTCAAAGCACACAATTTAGTACGGCTTCCTTGAAACTTAGTATTAGCTGTATAAATGTTAATGCTGTGCTACCATATTGACAGCTGCAGGCAGAAAGAATTTTTTCATTTAATGCTATGGTTGAGTGGCTGCTGCTCTGAGGCTTTTTAGAGATGTGGTGTATTCCACAAGCCATAACAGTCTGCAACTTTCGTATGGTTTGTAGTTTCACAGCAGCTGCCTAACTGATGTGAATAAATATGGCATGTGTATTCTTCTGTGTATTTTTTTAGCCTACTTTAGGCTAAGGCCCCATGTAGTCAAATGCAGCAAAAAAAACTCAGAGAAAAAAAAAGCGGTGAAAACGCATCACATTTATTTCAGCAGCGTTTTTCATTGCATTTTCGGAGAGTTTTCCTCCCCTATTACTGTATACTTATATGTAAAACACTAGCGTTTCCACTAGTATAGTTGACATTTCACTGAGGACCAGAATAAATGTCAAGTATAATTCAGCAAACATCCCTAATGGCAAAATATAAAAAATAAGGTTTGATTGGTTTTCATTAAAATCGTAACCCCCGGTATATAAAATAAAAATAATAATATAACACCAAGTTTCCTCTTCAGTGAAATGTTTAATCCAAATCCCGAATTAACGAGGAGGAAAATAACATATAAAAAGTGGTGAATAGATAGGGAAACATCAACGGAGTAGGGTCAGATACACCACCCCAAAGCTCCCAATCAAGTAGAATTATTCCACCACTAAACCTCTAACATTCAGTGTCTAATAAATTTCCTTACGGTAGTGATCAGTATACACCACGCCTAAAGTAGGGGTCAACAGGTGTCACGAGGGGGCGTGATGACGTCATTACGCTGGTATAATGCGCCAGCGTAATGACCGCTGAGGCCGACGTCATTACGCCTAATCACAAGTCCCAGCAGCAAGGCCTGGGGAGGAAGAGCTCCGGAGTTACTGCTGAGCCCAGGAAAGGTGAGTATCAACATTTTTTTTTTTTTTTAATCACCTCAGGGGGTGCCGAAGAGGACAGGTAGCATGGCGGAACCCCTTGGATGCCGCGGTCATATTTGACCGCGGCATCCAAGGGGTTAAAACCCCCGATCGGAAATGGGCAATTCGATACATCAAAGCGTGAGCAAATCTGAAATCAATGCGAATCGAAGATTTCCTGAAATTCGGATTGAATTCCACTCGTCAGCTTCGATTCGCTCATCTCTATACACAGTGAAACACTGACCCCTATACACAAGGATGAATGTGCTGGGTGAAGACATTAGCGTCTAAATCATCCATAACCCAGTTTCTAATGCCCAATTTGCCAGACACCAACACATATTGGACATTCGGCTGATAGTTAGGCAGCAGTGAACCATAATGAGTCGCTCCAACAGAAGCGTTTTGCTCCGCTACCTAAGTTAATTAGGAACTAGGAGATAGCATGCATTATCAAAAAATCTCAATGCCTTTCCCCCTTTCAATAACATATAGGGTTCATCAGGAGAACACAAAAATGAGCCTGCCAAAAAATATAATTTGCAGTAACAACTGCAGTTCCCTTTCTCTGCAATGTGTGGATGGAATTAGCCAGAATCCCATCCAATTTGCAGGTACTGTACAACAGAGCGTTTTTTTTTTTTGCCCCAGTGCTTCCGCAACATGGGGTTTCAGACTTAAGTATGTTAGCAATATTCATAAAATCAAAACGTGGATGATATTTCCTTTATAGCTATGTGCTGTATACTTGCAAATCACTAAAAACTCTTCAAAGCTTGGCGAACCCAGGTACATAGCAATATTGTCCAAAATGATCAGGGCCTGTTATGAATATGACCCCCAAGTATAATGATCGGAGGGCCAGGGGAGGTGAGGGAACATAAAAAAACACTGTTACCTCTCCTACGCTCCTACGTCTGTTTGGTGACGTCACGTGGGCCAGGCCTGCATTATTATGCCAGCCCAGCTCACGCGAGATCTGGTCCAACATTGAAGATGGCCGAAGTAGTGGGGAGTGCGCCGGAGCCAGGGAGAGGTAGGTAACATTGTTTTTTTTGTTTTTATCCTCCCCTGGGTCTCCAATCATTATACTCTGGGGTCTGAAAATGGGCCACTATGGGGCATAATACTGTGTGGAGGGACCACTATGGGGCATAATACTGTGTGCAGGGGCCACTATGGGGCATAATACTGTGTGGAGGGGCCACTATGGGTCATAATACTGTGTGCAGGGACCACTATGGGGCATAATAGTGTGTGTAGGGGCCACTATGGCACATAATAGTGTGCGCAGGAATGCGGTTTGTGCGGGCATGAGGGTTGGAGGGGGCGGTTCGGGGGGGTTGGGGCAGCGGTTCGGGGGGGGGCCCATATCAAATGTTCACCTTGGTGCCCAGCCATTCCTAGTTACGCCACTGATCATTTTTATTAATGATCTGTCTTCAGGGTTATGCACACAGTGCTGCCATGTACAGTACACAGAATTGCACATGATGAGTTTGTACGTACTCTGTGTGCCACTGTAATGCACTTCTATATAATATACGATGCAATGGAGTTTGCTAAAGACAGAATATAAGCACTTAGAAAATATATAACATGGTCATGTTCATTAACCCTTTCCACAAAAATCTATCCAATAGTATTAAAAAGAATAACACTTTCTATTTTTGCAAATAAATAAAAGAACATAAAGGGACAATAACCTAAATATGGAAATGTTTCCCCGTTAAGAAATAATTTATAGCTGTTAAAATTGCAGAAGGATGACTCAAAGTATAAGTTTTGCTATGAATGCCATGATGACCTAAACAAAGAGGAAGTTCTGTTTAATGTATTCTAAAGGGAATATGTTGAACACATAGTGTCACTACCAAATTACATTTATTTATATAAAAAACAGCTAAGTTTCAATACCATTTTTATGTTGGGTTATTTGAGTTATCTAGTAATAAAACTGTCTCTTAACCCCTTCCCTGCCACCAGCATTTTTCGATTTTCGATTTTCGTTTTTGATTCCTTTGCCTTCCATGAGCCATGACTTTTTTATTTTTCCGTTCACAGAGACATATGAGGGCTAAATGTTTGCAGGATAAATTGTACTTTTGCAGCAACCCAGAGGCTGCTGCTTTTATTTGTTTGTTTCCTGTGCCTCTGGGTTTTATGTTGGTACGTCCCATTCTATGTTAAGTGTTCTATGTCATTTGTTGCAGCTTTTTCCTGTATGTTCTCCCCTGCAGTGTTCAAACCTAGCCTTGGTTTAGCCCTGGCCTATCACAGGCTGCTGGGCGGGGTTGTTGGAGAGCCCGTCTCCACGGTAACCCTTGGTCTGAGGGCAGTTCAGGCAGTCTAGTGTGAGCAGTGGAACAGTAAGGGTGTGCATAGTTTTCCTGCCCCCACAAGCTGCGCTGAGGCCAACGGTTAGCCATCACAGCCTTCAGGAGGATTACTTTGGGCTTAGTCTTCAGGTAACCAGCACCTTGTCAGGCCTCCTAGAACCAGGGCTGGGGATTGGACACTGTATTACTACCCCCATTTGGGAGGTGCTATTGCCTTGTTGTTCCTGTTGCATCACCATCAGGGCCCTTCTGAACAACACCACACTGGCTCAGAGAGGAGAGGTCCCTTCTTCAACTGGAAGTGCCCCGGGGGAAAGAACTACTACCACCACCATCTGGTAGTGCTGCAGGACCCCCTCGACTTTGCCCGGCCTAGGAGTGGGACTGGAGTGGTTGGTGAGCATGCATGGTCTGCTAGGTGGCACAGCATCCGCCACTACTACTCCCATCCTCCGGTCTCCTCCATCTGGGGTGCGGCACTTTGCAATGGTATTATTTAATATTCCATACGATGTACTGGGAAACTGGAAAAAAAATTCAGAATGGGGGGTGGAATTGGAGAAAAACTGCGTTTGTGCATCTTTCCTTCGGGTTTCATTTTTACAAAGACATATCTTTCTATGGGTTGGTACAAGTCCAGGGACACCAAATTTATTTATTTTTTTCTGCATTTTAACCCCTTAAAAAATGCAAAACTTTGCCAAAATAAATTTCTTGGAGTTGTCTTCTGATACCTGTAACTTGTTAATATAGTGGGTACGGAAAGTATTCAGACCCCTTTAAATTTTTCACTCTTTGTTCCACTGAAACCATTTGCTAAAAGCAAAAAAAGTTCATTTTATTTCTCATTAATGTACACTCAGCACCTCATCTTGACAGAAAAAAAAACAGAAATGTAGATATTTTTGCAAATTTATTAAAAAAGAAAAAACTGAAATATCACATGGTCATAAGTATTCAGACCTTTTGCTCAGTATTGAGTAGAAGCACCCTTTTGAGCTAGTACAGCCATGAGTCTTCTTGGAAATGATGCAACAAGTTTTTCACATCTGGATTTGGGGATCCTCTTCTATTCTTCATTGCAGATCCTCTCCAGTTCCGTCAGGTTGGATGGTGAATGTTGGTGGACAGCCATTTTCAGGTCTCTCCAGAGATGCTCAATTGGGTTGAGGTCAGGGCTCTGGCTGGGACATTCAAGAATGGTCACAGAGTTGTTCCGAAGCCACTCCTTTGTTATTTTAGCTGTGTGCTTAGGGTCATCGTCTTGTTTGAAGGTGAAACTTCGGCCCAGTCTGAGGTACAGAGCACTATGGAAGTGGTTTTCTTCCAGGATATCTCTGTACTTGGCCGCATTCATCTTTCCTTTAATTGCAACCAGTCGTCCTGTCCCTGCAGCTGAAAAACACCCCCATAGCATAATGCTGCCACCGCCATGTTTCACTGTTGGAATTGTATTGGGCAGGTGATGAGAAGTGCCTGGTTTTCTCCACACATACCACTTAGAATTAACACCAAAAAGTTCAATCTTCATCTCATCAGACCAGAGAATCTTATTTCTCATAGTCTGGGAGTCCTTCATGTGTTTTTTGGCAAACTCTATGCGGGCTTTCATATGTCTTGCACTGAGGAGAAGCTTCCTTCGGGCCACTCTGCCATAAAGCCCCGACTGGTGGAGGGCTGCAGTGATAGTTGACTTTGTGGAACTTTCTCCCATCTCCCTACTGCATCTCTGGAGCTCAGCCATAGTGATCTTTGGGTTCTTCTTTACCTCTCTCACAAAGGCTCTTCTCCCACAATTGCTCAGTTTGGCGGACGGCCAGGTCTAGGAAGAGTTCTGGTCGTCCCAAACTTCTTCCATTTAAGGATTATGGAGGCCACTGTGCTCTTAGGAACCTTGAGTGCTTCAGAAATTCTTTTGTAACCTTGGCCAGATCTGTGCCTTGCCACAATTCTGTCTGAGCTCCTTGGGCAGTTCTTATGACCTCATGATTCTCATTTGCTCTGACATGCACTGTGAGCTGTGAGGTCTTATATAGACAGGTGTGTGCCTTTCCTAATCAAGTCCAGTCAGTTTAAACACAGCTGGACTTCAATGAAGGAGTAGAACCATCTCAAGGTGGATCAGAAGGAAATGTACAGCATGTGAGTTAAATGAGAGTGTCACAGCAAAGGGTCTGAATACTTATGACCATGTGATATTTCAGTTTTTCTTTTTTAATAAATTTGCAAAAATATCTACATTTCTGTTTTTTTCTGTCAAGATGTGGTGCTGAGTGTACATTAATGAGAAATAAAATGAACATTTTTGCTTTTAGCAAATGGCTGCAATGAAACAAAGAATGAAAAATTTAAAGGGGTCTGAATACTTTCCATACCCACTGTATTTCCATGTATGGGATGCATAAGATTTTTTTTTTTGTAGGGCCAGATGTAGTTTTTAGATATACCATTTTGGAGAATGTCTGTTGCTTTGATCACTTTTTATTTAATTTTTTATGAGAAGAAAAATGGCGAAAAATGGCAATTTGGCCATTTTGATTTATTTTCCTTCTACAGTATTCACCGTATTGGAAAAATATTTTAATATTTTTGTAGGCTGGGCATTTTCGGATGTGGGGATGCATAATTTCTTCATGTTTACAGTGGCTTGCAAAAGTATTCCCTTGAACTTTTCCACATTTTTCCACACCTTACAACCACAAATTTAAATGTATTTTATTGAGATTTTAAGAGATACACCAACACAAAGTAGCACATAATTGTGAAGTGGAACGAAAATGATACATGGTTTTCAAAATAAAAATAAAAATCTGAAAAGTGTGATGTGCAAAGGTATCCAGCTCCCTGTACTCTGATACCCCAAAATAAAATCCAATGCAATCAACTGTCTTCAGAAGTCACTTAATTAGTTAATAGAGTCCAGCTGTGTGTAATTTAGTCTCAGTATAAATACACCTGTTCTGTGAAGGCCTCAGTGGTTTGTTAGAGAACACTAGTGAACAAATAGCATCATGAAGACTAAGGAACTCACCAGATAGGTCAGAGATAAAGTTATGGAGAAATTTAAAGCAGAGTTAGGTTATAAAAACATATCCCAAGCTTTGAGCATCCCAAGAAGCTCTGTTCAATCCATCATCCAAAAAAAGAAAAAGTATTCTACAACTGGAAACCTACCAAGACATGGCCATCCACGTAAAATGACAGCTCAAACAAGGAGAGCACTGGTCAGAGAAGCAGCCAAGAGGCCCATGGTCACTCTGGAGGAGCTGCAGAAATCCACAGCTCAGGTGGCAGAATCCGTCCACAAAACAACTATAAGTCGTGCACTCCACAAATTTGGCCTTTATGGAAGAGTGGCAAGAAGAAAACCATTGCTGAAAGCAAGACATAAGAAGTGCCATTTGCAGTTTGCCACAAGCCATATAGGGGACACAGCAAACATTGGAAGAAGGTCAGATGAGACCAAAGTTGAACGTTTTGGCCTAAATGCAAAGTGCTATGTTTGGTCGGAAAAGCAACACTGCTCATCACCCTGAACACACCATCCCCATTGTGAAACATGGTGGTGGCAGCATCGTGCTGTGGGGATGCTTTTCTTCAGCAGGGACAGGGAAGCTGGTCAGAGTTGATGGGAAGATGGATGGAGCTAAATACAGGGCAATCCTGGAAGAAAACCTGTTGGAGGCTGCAAAAGGCTTGAGACTGGGAAGAAGATTCACCTTCCAGCAAGACAATGATGCTAAACATACAGCCACAGCTACAGTGGAATGGTTTAAATCAGGGGTGTCAAGCTCGCGGCCTGTGGGCCAACTGCGGCCCTCGGGACAATAGTTTGCGGCCCCCACCTCAATATCAAAGTTTAATGTTAGTGCGGCCCGAGTTTGATACAAATGGCACTATTCAGTGTTGTGTGCAGAGCTGAATGAACCTACCAATCATGGTGGGGTATATTGCTCTCGGAGGCGGGACATCAACCGGGCTTATTGCAAACTTGCACCATTACCCTGTGCTCAGAAGCGGAGGTGGTAAAGTTTTCAAAGCCTGCAGTGAAGAGAAAAGTTGGTGATGAGTACAGACAATTTCAGGAAAAGTTGGAAGTGCAATATTTCTTTGTTGAGCACAGGGGCCTCCCGACGTGTCTTATTTGCACAGAGAAAGTTGTGTAGCATCCCGGAGTACTACTGCTTTTATGTGTTTGTCTTGTGTGCCTCTGGGTTTTATGTCTGTATGTTTTGTTCTATGTTAAGTGTTTTGATGTGCAGCTTTTCCCTTATATGTTTTCCCCTGCAGTGTTCAAGCCCAGACTTGGTTCATCCCTGGCCTATCACAGGCCACTGGGTGGGGTTGTGAGGAGATATCATCTCCCGGGCGACAGTTGGAAGTTAGTTCAGTGCATGCTGTAAACCAGACAAGGTGCGCAGAGCTGACCTGCCACCAGCCTCTGGACTGAAGGCCAACCGCCGCTCTCACAGCCTCAGGAGGGATATCATCGGCCCCAGGCTCATCTGAAGACAGCCCAGAGCAAGGGAGTAGAGTTTTACAAGAGGCTGATTCAATTCGGTGCCATGCCAGGAGGAGCAGGAGAGGACCCTGACAGGAGAGTCGTATTCGGGCCTAGTCTCCAGGTAACCAGATCCCTGTCAGGACTCCCTGTAACTCTATCCCCAGAGTATTGGCTGGGAGAGGCACAGAGGAGAAGTAGAGGAAGCCATCCTGTGGAGCCTATACCACCTTTGGGCGCCCTCCTAGAACCAAGGCTGGGGTTTGGACACTGTAGGACTACTACCCCCATCTGGAAGCTGCTGTTGTCCCTTTGTTCAAGTTGCCTTAATAAACGGCTGTTTGGTTTACCTGCCTCACTGAATCCTGAGTCGTGCCTGCTTTACCATCAGGGCTCTTCTGACCAACACCACACCGACTCAGGTAGGAGAGGACCCCCTCTTCAACTGGAAGTGCCCCGGGGGAAAGAACTACTACCACCACCATCCGGTAGTGCTGCAGGACCACCCTCGACTTTGTCCGGCCTAGGAGTGGGACTGGAGCTGTTCGGGAGCGTGCTCGGCCTGCTAGGTGGCACAGCATCCGCCACTACTACTCCCATCCTCCGGTCTCCTGCGACTGGGTTACGGCAGTTGCGGTGCACAAAGAATACAATTTGAAACGTCATTACACAACTAGACATGCTGAGGAGTATGCAAAATACCAGGGAGATGA